>CAUYQV010168528.1:0-36237 GCA_963574575.1 Galagoides demidoff
TAAAACAATAACTGAGAAAATGACATGAAGGCTGTGTTGATCAGTTTGATGGAAGTATTTCGGATTGCACGTGAAAACCCCACACTGTACCCCAGAAGTGCATTAATGTACATAGTTACCATTCAATAAAAAAAAAAAAAAGAACATTCATGATTCAGGGAAGGAGATCAAAATATCAACATTAACAAGAGTTTAGAAGAAGTTGATTCTAACCCTCACAGATGACTTGGAGGGGTCAAAAACTCCAGTGGAGGAAGTAACTACAGATGTGTTGGAATAGCAAAAGAAGTAGAATATATGTGGAACTTGAAGGTGTGAATAAATGTCTGTAGTTTGGTAATTATACTTAAATGAATAATTAGTTGCTTCTTATTAATAAGCAAAGAGAATAACAGTTTTTTAAAGTTTCTTGAGATGGACTCTACTCTTTGTGAAGATGCTCTGAACACTATTGAAATGAAACAAAGGATTTAGAATATTGTATAAACTTAGTTGATAAAGCAGTGATAAAGTTTGAGAGAATTAAGTTCAATTTTCAAAGAAATTCTACTGTGGATAATATATTATAAATAGTATTGCATGCTATAGAGAAATCTTTCATGAAAGGATCAATCAATGAAGCAGACTTCATTGTTGTCTTATTTCAAGAAATTTCTACAACCACTCAAACCTTCAGCCATCACCACCCTGTTCACTCAGCAGCCATCAAAATTAAAACAATATGCTCCACCAGCAAAAATATTATCATTTGTTGAAGGCTCAGATGATCATTGACATTTTCAGCAAAAAAGTATTTTTTTTTTTGGCAGGGGCTGAGTTTGAACCTGCCACCTCCAGCATATGGGGCCCGTGCCCTACTCCTTTGAGCCACAGGCAACACCTGGCAAAAAAGTATTTTTAAGTCAAGGTACACACATTGTTTCTTTAGACATAATATTACTGTGCACCTAATAGACTATGGTACAGTATAGAACTTCTATATGCACTGGAAAACAAAAATCAAATTGTATAACTCACTCTACTGTGATAATCACTTTATTGTGGTGATCAGGAACTGAGCCTGCAATATCTCCAAAGTATAGCTGTCCTCTCTTCTAAATTGCCTACATGCCCTTCCTTCTCTTCTCTATGAAGGGGTATATAAGCTTCTAGATCTCACTGGGTATTTGAATATTCAGTTTTTTTTTCATGTGAGGCCCCCATGTATGTAATAAATTTATATATTTATGTGACTTTTTTTTTTTTTTTTTGTAGAGACAGAGTCTTACTTTACTGCCCTCAGTAGAGTGTCATGGTGGCGTCACACAGCTCACAGCAATCTTCAACTCTTGGGCTTAGGTGATTCTCTTGCTTTAGCCTCCCAAGTAGCTGGGACTACAAGTGCCTGCCACAACACCCAGCAATTTTTTTGTTGCAGTTTGGCCGGGGCTGGGTGTGAACCCACCACCCTCGGTATATGGGGTCAGCGCCCTACTCACTGAGCGACTGGCACCACCCTATATGACTATTTTGTTAATCTGCTATGGGGACGAAGGGAAACTTCCCCATTGCCCCAGAAAGTTCACTGAAAGATCAATTCACCACAAGGCAAATTAATAAGAGAGAGAGATTTTATTTACCATACACACAGGGAGAATTACAGAGTAATTACCCAATCTCCCAAAGGGGTCCAGAAATTCATATACCCTCATTTTAGAAGGGGTGGGAGATGAGTAATATAGGTAATTCTGTTTAGGGACAATAAATAGTTGCTAAAGAAGATAAATAGGGGGTGGCGCCTGTGGCTCAAAGGAGGAGGGCATGGGCCTAGTGCCCATGGAGGTGGTGGGTTCAAACCTAGCCCCAGCCCACCCAAAAAAGATAAATAGATGCTTGGAAGAATGAATGATTGCAGGGGACAGATTGACTTGTAAATTTTCTTGAGACAGGTATTATATTTAAAAAGAGTTGGGCCAGATCTGGTTGCATCCTTGATCTTCTTTCCTGCAATATATTGATATAATAGGGAGGGGAAGGACGTCAGTTGTTCTTCTCAATGGGTCTATCTGGTTTTCTGCAAATAGAGGCAAAGCCCCTCTCAAATCCTGTTGATCCCTAAGGGCTTTTATTCAAAATACTCCATATACCAGGAAGTCATATTTTGGGGTAAAGTTTCCTGAGCTCCTTTACTGTCTACTATCAGTTTATTTCATAGACTCAATTATCAAACCCAAAGTTTTCACTGTACTCTATCACCAGCAATATACTTAAAAATTGGTTAGTGCAATATAGAGTGCCTATAGTCCCAGCTACTAGGAAGGTCGAGGCAAGGGGATCACCAAAACCCAAGAGTTTGAAACTGCTGTCACCTAGGATGCCACAGGCACTCTACCCAAGGCACAAACTGCAACCTCGTCTAAAAAAAAAAAAAAAAAAAAAAAGAAAGAAAGAAAAGAAAAGAGTATTTCCAGAAACAAAGAGAGAGAGAAATCAATAGAATAGAAATAATATAGATTAATATTCTATTAATAAAATAGAAATAATATAGCATTTCACCTATATCTACTCTGAACTTTATGGGATCAATATATACGAATATCCACGAATATGGTATTTTTGAGAAACCTACTCTGAGTTCACTTCCTAAAGTTCTCTTTAGAATTCTCTTTGCTCTGGGATTGTATATGTTTTCCCCTCACTTAATTTCCCTCGCCTGAGGTTTGTATATAGAAACTGATAAGAGTGTCCTAATCTCGGACTGTGTGTGAGATTTTTGTGGATAGGGTCCTTAATGTAAATAATCCAATCTCTCTTCTGCAAACTGTTTCTGTCATAAGGCTATTTGTGATAATAACTACAGCAGCCACTTAAAGACTTTTGTTTTCCATTAGAGGGGTGCTATCTCCACTAGCAAGGATGGTTTTATTACTTTGCATAAACTTCTGTAGCTTAAAAGGAGCAGTAGTAAAGTTAGTTCAAGGCCCTTTATGACTTCTTTTGTTCTGCCAAGTTGGGGAGGAAAAACATCAGTGAGGTATGAAAAGGCTGTTTGTTTACAATCACTACCCAGATCCTTGCCTTTTTCATAAAAGTCAAGGAAACCAGCAGGAGAATTACAATACCCAGCAGCTCCTTGGGTCTCTCTGCCTCCTCCACCCTTGTGTATTAAGCAGGCAGGCAGCTGTTGAACAAGTACTATCAACAAAGCAATCTTCTAGCCCTTTGATTCGGGCTATTCATATCTTCTGCCCTGAAATAAAATGACTTTCACAATTAAAACACCGAAATCAATGCGGTATCTATTGTCATGTCTACTGGAGAAAAGCTTTAATTACAGCCACAGTTAGATAACACAATCATTACACCTCCTTAATCTCAAATATAAAACCAGCACCCTCAGAGTACTTTGCCACCCTTTCTTTGATTTTTTTTTCTTTTTCTTTTTCCTTTCTTTCCTTTTCCCCCCCAATGTGAATGGCTTTTTATCTAAGCACTTCAATTTGCATGCCTTTGCTCCGAGGCAGCTCCCCATGATATGTTAATTGCAGATTGCTTTAAGTACTAAAAGATTAACATAAAACCCTTTGCAAACAAGCTAATAGTTTATGATAATTTTTGCATGGCCTTTGTCTGTCTATCACTGGATTGCCTCTAGCTGTAATTTTATAAAGAAGCTGTAAAATATCATTTAAACAAGTTCATTTACACATAATTATTACCAGAATCACATTATTCAATTTAGATACTCCAGCCTATTAACAATCCATGAACTAAAATGTAATTAAACTATTTTCCTTTTATGAACCTATTCATTACAATGTGTGGGAGATGGATCTCTCAGTTTCACTGCAAATTTCAGCACTTTGTTGTTGGAATTGACAAGTCTGGCACTCATTATGTGCTTTTAATTATATTAAAAGTATTGCAAGACAGCTCAGATAAAGAATATATTTAGAAAAGAATGCCTGAAAATGCCAAGATGGTGTCATCCCCAAATATATATTTATTTTATTCGTGCATTTTTTTTTTTTTGCCCTCTTAACAGTGAAAAATAAAATCAGGCTGGTTGTTTTAATTGAGATTTTCATAGTTCCTCTTAGTAATTTTTCTAATTTAAACCAAGGATAAATATCTCATCTAATTAATGGTGTTTACTCACTTTTCCAGATTTCTATCTACTTTCATTTGAAACTATAGTTGGAATTAGACCCAAAGAAGTATATTCTCTCAGCATTTACATACAGACACACAATTACCTCGGATATGAAGGAGGCTGTATTTAGAATTTGATTTAAAACTGCTGAACAGCTTAATTTCTAATACAAGCTTTAATGTGTGGGGGAGCAACTGAATTAATAGGAAACATTGAATCTGTTCAAGTTTTGCTCCCCTGCCTCTGTTTGGTGTTCCTTGGTTTCACAGGCAACTCGACTTTTTTAGAGCAGACCCAAACTAAACACCCTAAAAATGGGAGAGGTGAGACTGGCTGCTCTTAATGGCACAGGGCATCCCAGGTTGAGTGCTCCTAGCACAATTATGAAACAGGATACCATCAAATCCTGAGCCCAACCAGGACATTCCCCAACCCTTCTCCCTACAAAGATGTTGGGGCTTAGAAATGATGCGCCAAAGTCTAGTGACTTAACACGCTGAGTCCTTTGAACTAAAGACACAGCCTCAGGACCAAATTCTCCCTGACCTTCTCATCCCACCCTGGGCCTGGCCCCTCTTCCTCTTTCCACCCTAGAGATGAACTTTCTCTAGTGTTCCCTTATCTCACTAAGGGAAGTTCCTCCAGAAATGCAATTGTCTTAAGCCCCTTCCCTATAATTTCATCAAAGAGGCAAGATTAATTTGCAGGAAGGAAGACTGGGGTTGACACCACACCCAGAGACCAGACAGATTGAGTCTCAGGGCACTGATTGTCTTGGGGCCCATTCATCTCCCCAGAAAATCATTTACTTTTCCTCTAAGTGGCTATAGCCCCCACTTCCCTCTTTTCTTTGAAGAAGTGTAGACAGGCTTCTGAATCTTATTAGGTTACTGGGAACTCACTTCCCTTTGCTGCCCTCATACATGTAGTAAATTTATGTGTCTTTTCTCCTGTTCTTCAGTCTACTGTCGGTTCATTTCTCAGATTCAAATATGAAACCTCAGCAAGGGTGGAAGGTTATTTCACTTCAACAAAGACATTTAGTCATTATTGTCCAAAGTTTTGTTTTTCATCGTTCCATTGCCATCCTCCTCAGAAGGCTCGATACCTCCTGCTCCTAGAATCTGGATTGTACTGTCCTTTATGGATTAAATCATAACCAACAATTCCTCTGAGAACACTCCTTGTCCTCTGAAGTCCCTACTGACTGAACTCCAGGAGCCCTGGCTGGCTTACAGGCACTTAGGGCAGTCCTGAGTTACAAACAAGATAGGCTCTTTGTTCTTCAGTTGAATTTGTATGTAAATTGGAACAGGTACTTTTACCTATAATAGCCTCCATTCATGTGTGACTTTTATGTCAGTCAGATATTTGTAGCTGGGGACTGCCTGTAGTCAGCATTCAGCAACATTTTCTTGTATAAGTGGCTATGTGCTGTGTGGGTAGCACTTGTGTCCTCAACCACTCTGTGAGGTTCTCTTCTTATTCCTTTATTTCCCTCTCATGGCCTAATAATGTGTAATACCTGATCAGTATTGATACAAAATACTGTACATGCAGGTGACACAGAAAAACCAAACACTCTCCAGTTCCCAAAGAGCCACTATAGGACATACTATGAAAGACCAGAATATGTGCCTTGTGATTCCCTGGCTTGACCCTAATTCAGCTACCCCTCCAGGCATCTCAAAGAAAAACATTCAGTTGATTACAAAGATAACTTTTTGGCTAACTTATAAAAAGAAACAAAAATCACCTGAAACTACTAGGCATTGGGAAATTCACTACCACCCATGCCCTCTTTATTCTACTCTAACTTCCAAAAGACCTGCAAGTCTCCAACTTATGGAAAAATTATGATTGGTGAGTACACCTTGCCAGTGTTCATGGAGCTGGTCGTCAATCACACTGCAGGAGTTTAGGAGGGATGGAGAAAACAGAGAAGCCATGCACTTTAAAACTCTTGCCTAAGAAAAGTCTTTGGATGATTATGAAAATCCTAAAACAAAGAAACAAGAAAGTTCCATGGCCCGTGCTCCAGTATATTTTATTTATATTTTTATTGATATTGCTTATTGGAGAGGCTTCAA
This sequence comes from Galagoides demidoff, assembly GCA_963574575.1. Lineage (NCBI taxonomy): Eukaryota > Metazoa > Chordata > Mammalia > Primates > Galagidae > Galagoides > Galagoides demidoff. Next base: position 6,223 of record CAUYQV010168528.1, read on the forward strand.
GTCCAAGAAGGCAAAGAGCAAACAAGGTCACACCAATATGAACCACTCCTTTTTGCCATTTTTGCCTAATAGAATTTGATAGAACATTATCAATTTACTTATCTAAACTAATCCAGACAAAGAGACAACCGTCACCATCATATGATTAAAATAACACACAGAGAGGCAATTTGACAGGCTTTCTATAGTTGTTTTTTCCTGCAGCCTAGGTATTTTTCTCATCTTTAACCTCACAACTTTATTTTTTTCCCACTGTACATTAAAGTCTGGCACAGTGTCTTAGTCTGTTTGCATACCTGAGGTTGGGGAATTTATAAAGAAAAGAGGTTTATTGAATTCATGGTTCTTCAGGCTGTACAAAAGGCTTGGAGCCAGCACCTGCTTCTGATGAGGGCTTGGAGGAGCTTCCACTCATGGCGGAAGGTGAAGGGGAGCTGGAGGGTGCAGAGATCACATGTCGAGAGAACAAGAGAAAGCAGAGGGAGGAGATGCTGAGTTCCTTTTAACAACCTGTGTTATGCCCAAAATTACCCTCAAAAAACACCCAGACAAACAGTCTGAGGCCACACCGATGTAAGAAGCAAGAGGTGAGCTTTATTTCAAGCCCGGGCCAGGACTCTCCTGCGAGAGAGCGAGAGAGAGCCTCAAACCCAGGTTCCAGCAAGTTTTATAGGGTACAGAAGGCAAGAAGGGTGGGGTACAATTTTCATTGGGGGTCAGCGCATGGGGAAGTTGGGGTGATTGGTGGTCAGGGTATGGGGAGGCTCTTGATTGGCATAGGGGTATTTCTTAATCACGAGGGGTGCGAGGTGGGGGTCTAGGGTAGTGTGGAGCAAAAGGGGTATGGGACAACTAATCACGAGGGGTGTGGGGTGGGGGTCTGGGGTAGTGTGGAGCAACAGGGTGGAGTGTCCTTCTGATTGGCTAGTTAGGGTGCTTGATTTCGGGTAAAAGCCTAGTTTTAGGGGAAGCTGAACTAAAATGGCAGTGGGGTCTTCAACATGGCGGGGGTGAAATAGGGAAGTTCTATAATTAAGCAGGAGTCTGGTGCTGGCCTGGCTCTCACACCTGCTCTGGTAAGAACTAAGAGTAAAATCTCATTCATTACCAAAGGACAGCATCATGCCATTTATGAATGATCCTCCCTTATGACCCAAGCACCTCCCATTAGGGGTCTTTACCTCTAACACTGGGATAAAACTTTTAAGATGTGGAGGGGTCAGATATCCAAACCCCAGCACATGGAGCCTGGAACATACAGACAACTCAATAAATGTGTTTAAAGTTAATTACTGAATATTCAACATACTAATTGGGATTTTACTCCAATATGGAGTTTTTCTTATCAGAGAACCAGGTACACCAAATTTGGTTCACTAGAAATAAATACAGAGTTGAGGCTAAGACAGGTGAATCGTTTGAACTCAGGAGTTTGAGACCAGCCTAAGCAAGAGTGAGACCCAGTCTCTAAAATAGCCAGGCATTGTGGTGGGTGCCTGTAGTCCCAGCTACCCAGGAGTCTGAGATAAGAGGATCACTTGAGCCTAAAAGTTGAAGGTTGCTGTGAGCTATGAAGCCACAGCACTAGACTGAAGGCAACAAAGTGAGACTCTATTGAGAGAGAGACAGAGGAAGGAAGGGAGAGAGGGAGGGAGGGAGGAAGGAAGGGAGTTAAATGCTAGTATTATATTGTTAAGAAAAAGTAACCAAAACTTGGATGTCAATGTGCAGGGAACAAGGATGGACACACTGTGGCACTGCTAACAGGTCTTCCCAAAGATTATTTAACTCTTTAGGAGATCATACCTAAGTTTGACTTTGCACACTACCTGATTATAGCCCAGACACAGCAAAGTTACATGTTAAATTGTAGATTTTTGTCCAGTAAAAAAGAACAAAAGGCCCTAGAGATTATTATTTTATTTCTCTTAGAATATTGACCAGTTTTATATCTAGGAATCTCAGTCTAACATTCTTTTTTTTTAAAGTCCTACAAATACCTCAAATGCTCTTAGAACCAGCTTTACCACATCACTGGCGCTGAAACCACCCTTCCAAATTGATGAAGCAGTCCAAGGCAAGAGCTGGAGTAAGGGCCCCAAGACTGCCAAGTTAGCTGAAATAATAATAATCAGCCATTGTCCCTCACTTGCTTGTTAATAATGATGGTTTCCTCTGCTTCTTTTCCTGGGGGTCATACATAGTTGTCTGTCCAGAACACCATCTTTCTGGAACCTAGGGATAGTTTCTGAGATATCTGTCAGGTCCTGTGTTCCAATAATGGATCCACCAGAGGGAGGAACTGACTCAGGGGGTCCTGGACCCTCCACCCAAGGCCCTGCATTCCAGTGACTGACCCACCCAGACAGCAGCCCATATCAAAGGACTATTGGTTCTGCCCTAAAACCAGCTAATTAGCAGATCCCGATTGTCTACTCTTTAAAAACCCTATCACCCCAATTCTCAGGAGGCAGAGTTGAGAGACTTCTCCCGTTTTTCACTTTGTGGAATAAACTTTCTCCATTGCAACCCTGACTGTGTCCGTTCATTGGCTCTTCTCTGTGCAGCAAGGTGCCACAACCTGGTTGGGCGGCAACAGTTCCCTCATCAAGAACTTAAATATATTAATAATTTTATAAATAATGAGATATGTGTTCATATGGACTTTTTTTGTTGTTGTTTTGAGACAGAGTCTCACTCAGTTGCCCTGAGGTTGAGGGCTGTGGCATTATAGTTCACAGCAACCGCAAACTCTTCGGCTCAAGTAATCCTCTTGCTGCAGCCTCTTCAGTAGCTGGGACTACAGGCACCTGCCACAACGCTCGGCTATTTTTAGAGACGGGGTCTCACTCTTGCTCAGGCTGGTCTCCAAATCCTGAGCTCAAGTAATCCACCTGCCTCAGCCTCCCATCAAACTAAGTCTACAGGTGTGAGCCACCGTGCTCAGCCAGTGTTCATGTAGAATTTGAGAGTCATATTTAAAAATTTTTGTAATAATGATTATATCCTAGGTCAGGGCTCAGCAAGCTCTGTGATACTGAGGGGCCTGCCTGATGTACTGGCTACAACTTCCCAACCCTGACTTCTGTGCATGTAAGGAATACCATGGCAAACAGGAGGGGACAGGTTGGTTGGCAGGTAGCTCGGCCCAATCAATGTTCCCTGTCTGGCAGGCAAATGCCTGAGGCTAAGTTCAAGGGATAGACCAAAAAGAAAGAAAATTCCCCCAAGAGAAAATAAAAGAAGAGTGGCTTAACAGGCTGACAAGTAAACAGAGAAAACACTTTAAGTAGATGTTGTCAGTCAAGTGGCTGCTACAACAAAGTGTCGCGAGTGGGCAGCTGAAACAACAGAAATTGTGCCTCACAGTCCTGGACTCTAGAAGTCAGAGATCAGGGTGGCAGTATGATTGATTCTGAGGAGGGCCCTCTTCCTGGTTCCAGATGGCTAATTTCTCATTGAATCCTCACGTGCCAGAAACAGGGAAAAGCTCTGGAGGAGCCCTATAGAAGGGAACTAATCCTATTCAGAAGGGCTTCACCCTCATGAACTATTACCTCCCAAAGGCCCTGCCTCTGAATAGCACCAAGTAAGGGTTTAGGATTTCAACCTATGAATATTGGGGGAAAACAAACATTCCATCTATAAGGAATACAAGTATTAGAGGGTCATAGAAGGAGTGTCGGGGACTCTGCTTTGTTATTTATACTTCAGGAGAAAGAAATTCATCATCTGTATTAGAAATTGTTAGCTAGAGAAATGCTCAGTAGGTACTGTGTAGGGGGTGAGAAAAGTTTCTCTAGGCCAAGGTTAGGATATAAAAGTGTAAGTCTATTTCATATTAGGAAGAGAAAAGAGAGGGAAGAGGGTGGTGAAGGGAGAGAGCTGAGAGCAGGGAGACAGGGGTACCACAAAGTAAGAAAAGGGAGAACACCTGCCCTGAGGTCCACTGCGCAGGTGAATTTCAGGGGGATAAAAAAGTAATGGAAGTGGAATTCACAAGGTATTATGGAAACTGGTCCATCATGTTTACTCCAGCAAGGTTGAAGACATCCCACTGTTTGTCCTGGATACTCAGGAACTATTTGAGGCCTAAAGGAACAAACTCTAAAAGACCAAGGAGCTGGTGAAAGTAAAGACAAGAGTTTATGCTTCCTGTTGGTTGGCTGGGCTCCTCAGTGGTTTGTGAAAGAGGAAATCCAGGCCACTGGGGAGAGGGTGCTAGCAGGAGAAAGAAAGCAGGCGGAGAGGTAGATTTTACCCCTTATTGAAAAACTATGACTTAATAATTGTTCTGTTATTTCACTACAAAGACCAACCATCCTTACAGAAATGGTTTGGCCAGATAATTCTGAAGGTCCCGTGTAGGTTAAATATGAAATTTCCTAAGGGTTTCTCTGTTCAGTATAAAGAGGCCTCTTGCTAATACTATTCTCCTAGTATCCTTGGGCCATCACGAAAAGTCCTCCCAACACACCGGATCTGCACCATTTGGACTTGGTTGTATCTGGGCTCAGGAACTGCACAGATCCTGTCTCTTCTTTGGCCTGGGACTACCCCAGAGCAGGCTGTACACCTCCTCTGCCATCACCCTGTCCCCAGAGAACACTATCCCTCAAAGAAAAGACCCCTCTCTGCAGATTAGGAATCAGAATTCCCTGAGAGCTGGGTGAGTTCCAGTACTGTTTTCTGCACTATGCTCCCTAGGTCTTCTCATCTGCAATTCTGAGAACCGAGGGAAGGTAAAAATGGGAATCTGATCCATAGACTGGTCGTCTGAGTGCCCATGCCAACTAGGTGGGGCTGGAACCCACCTGCACAACCAAAGAGAAGACCGTGATGTGCGTGTCTCTTTCCAAGTTCCCTGCATACTTGCCTGACTCACACAGTGCTTCTCAGCTATCTGTAAGTTGCAGGCTGCTAACTACGTTCCCCTGGCCGCCTGGGGGAGAATTTCAACCTCAAACAACTTTATTTAAACAATTTCTTACTTAACATGTTTTTCTCAGTGCCTCAAATCCAATCACTCCCTGCGTTGCAGGGATGAACTGCTACAGGACAAAAAGAACAACACAACCTGCTTTTATTTTAATATCTTCCGGGTCTCTCGGCACTGCCATCATTTGGGCTGTCAGCCCTGCACCGCCTGAGGTGGCTTCCCGCTCTGCAGACAGTCTGCCTCCCCACTAATGGCACTGTTCGGGCGAGGGGGAAATGCAATTTTCCACTCCATTACAAGCACTGTGTAAAAGGACCTCTTTTCCTCACTGCACACAGATAAGGACCTAATGAAATTCCATTCACTAAGTATTACAATAGCCAACTCCACTCCAAATACAGACATTCTATGCACCCGCCACTCCAGAAGGGATTGCACTGAATTCCCTGGATTGGAGGGCATCGGGATGAAAACCAGCAGGTTGAGCAGGGAGAAGGGAGGGTCACAAAGATGGCAGCAGATCTGTTTCTGGGCCTTCCTTCTGTCCATGACACCTGCACGGATCTTCTTATGAATTCTGGTAGAAGCTTGACATTCTTGTGTCTGGAAATAGCAGTACTGGGAGAGCCAAAGTCTCCCTGGAGAACTCTAGATATCACATGTCCTACAGGAAGAGGTAACCAAAGGACCAGTAGAGGGTGTGCATATTAATATGGGGGGGGGACAGGGACAGAGGTGGCTCCTGTTGGGGGTATGACACTCACAAGTGCCTGAGGTAGAAATGTTTGAAAAGGTAAAATTATCTGCATTCTCCCACTTTTCCAGCCGTATCCTTCTCCTATCCTTCTCCCTTTCCCAATGTATTTTCTCTTTATTTGGGGTAAAGCGATATGAAGTAATGGAAAGTAACACTCCTCTCTATCTCATTCACAGGGTCAATACCCTCTTGATCCCTAGGGGTTCTGCCATGATGCTGGGTCTTCTCTGCCACTGGCACTATTTACAAGGACCTATGGATTTTCCTTACATACAAACCAATCACTGTCATCCCAAACCATCCCCCGTCCCAGGTTCTATTCTGTCACCAAACAACCCATGTCAGAAGAGAAGACCGGGCTATAGTCTAGTTTAATAGCCAATCGAAAGGCTATTCCTAGGAACACAATGCCTTGGCTTCGCAGAGTTAGTGGTTAATGTTGAATTTGAAGGTGTAGCTGCTAAATTGATGGGAGACAGTTTTGTGCCAAGGAGCCTGTGAAATCTCTTCAATCAGAGGAGGTCCAGAGATAGCCCTTTATCTCAACTGAGCCATACAATTAAGACAGAAGGAAGATTAAAAAAAATTCTCATGCCATGTACATACACATACATGCATATTTGTGTATACATTTATGTATATGAATACACACACTAACATATGGAATATATTTATATAACAAACGCATTGTATGTTTGCATTTTTCCTTTTAGCCTCATGTCCCACTCTCATTTACCTTCTCACTGATAGTAATGTATTTGGGAGGGATCTTTTTATTATACGAATTCTTTTGAAATGAATTTGTTTTTCACTGTCTGCCATATCGCAAAATATACAATGTGATTATATGTTCCTTCTTTGTTTTGACTACTATGTAGTATTCTGTTTTGACTACTATGGGATAAAAAATTACCTATTTGGTAATTACCTACTAGATGAATACTTTATTCATCTACTTACTGATAGAGTTTTGGGTTATTTCCAAAATATATCAATATTTTGAAAATATCACAAAACCTTTCCTTATCTGTCTCCTATCCACACATTTACATGCCTCTCATTATATGATATGATAGAATTATTAAGATTATAATACGTATTAATGTTAGGAGGACAACTGTGCAAGGTATTGCATGAATTTGTACTCTCATCCCCAATGTAGCAGGATTCCTGTAGATCAAGTGTCCAACCTGCAGCCCACAGGACCCCTGATTTTGTGATGATTCTTTTTTCTTATCTGTGGTGTCGGGGATCATGAAAAGTACACGCAGATCTTTCTTTGCTCACTAGCATTCATTAGTGTTTGTATATATAATGTGTGGCCCAAGACAACAAATTCTTCCAACGTGTGGCAGAAGAAAAAATGAAAGGTTGGACACCCCTGCTGTAGATCAACCTTTCTCCAATTATTAAAAAGTCAAAAAACAATAGGTACTGGTGTAGATGCCGAGAGGAAGGACTGCAAATTAGTACTGTTACCATTTGATCCAGCAATCCCACTGCTGGGTATCTACAACCTTTATGAAAAGCAGCACAGAGATTCCACAAAGAAATAAATATATATCTACCATTTGATCCAGCAATCCTACTGATGGGGATCTATAACCTGTATGAAAAACAGCATGAAGATTTCTCAAAGAAATAAATGTATATCTACCATTGATCCAGCAATCCCACTGCTGGGTATCTACCCAAAGGAAATGAAGTCATTTTAACAAAAAGACACCTGCACTTGAATGTTTATTGCAGCACAATTCACAGTTGCAAAGATATGAAATAGCCTATATGCCCATCAACTCACAAATGCATAAAGAAAATGTGGTACATATATGTGTATACCACATATACACACACACACACACACAGATATACATCATGGAGTACTACTTAGCCATGAAAAGGAATGAAATAATACCATTTGCAAATACTTGGATGGAAGTGAAGGTCATTATCCTAAGTGAAAATATCTGAGGTGTGTTCTCACAAGTAGAAGCTCCTAGGTAAGTATATACAAGCCCAAAGTTAAATAAAGGACATGAGAAGCCAAGAAGGAGGGAAGCTTGGAGGGGGTATGTGGGATAAAAAATTACCTATTTGGTAATTACCTACCTAGTGTTTGGTAAGGAACACTATTCTGGTGACAGGCACACCAAATGCCCATACTTAAGCATCATACAGGGTATTCATGTAACAAAAACACTTAATCAATATTTTGCAGTAAAAATAATAAAAAACTAAAAACAGACTTGACTTGAAAATAAATGACCAGTCTTGTTTATGAAAAGTATCTCATATTTTCTTTGTAATTTCCTAATCATTAATAATGTTGAATATATCTCTTTTCAAAGAAATATTTCCTTTCTGGTAAAATGTCTCTGTTGGATATTTCTTTATTGAGTTGCCTATAATTTATATGAGTTCTTTATATATGATTAATACTAGTTCATTATCAGTTGTGCATACTAAAAAATCTTCTACTATGTAAGCTGTCTTTTCAGTTTTTAAAGGTGTCCATTGATAAATAAGTTTCTTCATTTTAATAGGCCAAAATTAACAATTTTTTTCTTTATAATCAATCCTTTTTATGCTTTTTAAAGAAATCCTATTGCAGTTTTATGTTTATGCATTTTTAATATACATAAGGCACATTGTTACTGGGTCACTGTCTTTCTTTTTTCACTTGAGTTCTGTTTCTAGAGTCATTGCCTTGTGATACATCCATCCACTCTCTTACTTCTAATTGCCATCGATACCCCCATGGTATCTGACAGATTTTATCAATCTGTTTTCAGACTCCATGGTATCTGCCACATTTTATCAATCTTTTTTCACTTATCACCATTTCATAAATCAGGCAACTGAAGATCAATTCACAAAAGGTTCCTCCCAATTATCTTTTCTCGAGAACAAAGTGGTTAAATGGATTAAGATGTGTATAACTTCTGAGGGATTAAGTCCTATCCTGTACTAAAAAAAAAAAAAAAGGCTTTGAATTACCTAGAAATGTGAAGATGTACACATTTTTTGAAGACAGCATATTGCTTAGCCCAAATATTGACAAATAGATTTTATCTCTTGTGCCAACACTTGTCATTTGACAATGGCTGTCTAGAGAGCTCTGTTGAAAAGATTCTGAGGCTGTTACAGCTCAGAACAAGAGCTGTGATTGATTAGCAATGTCTTCTGGGGCTTGGGGATGGCAGCACACACACCTTGCACTTGCCGTCTCAGGGAGAACATGGTATGCTTTCTTTTATCCCTCAATACAAAGTTTGCTACTTCCCAGGAGCACCAGAAGAGTCAAACCCACACATGCTCAGTCCACTGCCTAAAATGAAGATATTCGCTCCTGTACACTCTGGTCTATAGTCAAGCAAGTGTGTAAAATAGCAGACTGACAAGAGAAACAACTCAGGCCCTGCTGACATCTCCCAGCCATCACCTTCTCACACAAGTGCTTCTAATTTACCATTTTAACTGGCTGGGAGATGATATTTTGGAATTAGGTTTCTGAAGAACAGGCAGGTTGCAAGAACAGCTGCAAAGAAACTGATTTTCTTGCTAAGCTCAGGCCCCATTAGTTATGCAGCAGGTGGTTGTGTTTAATCCAGACAGAATTTACTGAGAGCTCTGCTGTTCCCAGAACTGCACCTGATGCCAACGACGGACAACAAAAGCTGCAAAATCACCCAGTACGGCTCCTGGCGCACTGTGACTACCCCACGCACCCGTTGTTTTCCTCTGCTTTCTCTTTTTCTTGCTTTCCTCATAGAGATTTCAGTTTGGATGACAAGTCCCATGCCCTAACTAGCCTATTCAACTGTTCTTCAGAAATGGAGGTTTCACCTACCACATGTAACAAAAAGTGAGTTATTAAGAAATGATCTCCCAAGTGGGCTGCAGGGGTCCTTGGTTGAGAGAAGTTATATAGAATAAATGACTTGCATAAAACAAGTACTTCATAAAAATTTGGTTTAAGTGATATGTTACAGAAAAAGCACAAAATGTGAGCCTTAGAAGGGATATGGGAGATTATTTAAACCAACCCTTTCATTGTGCTGATGAGAAAAGAGTGGGTTTTTGAAAAAATGTTATGTGACTTCTGGGACTAGAACTGTGTTTTTCTAACTCCTAGTACAGTAGCCTTTGTGCTATATTCTGCCATATTTTATCGCCAAGCTGAAAGTCTCAGTAGAACTATGCCTGGGAGCATTTAGGTGAAATTCAACTGGACACATACCTGTCTCCCTCACCTCCATGGGACCATGATGTAACATGTAACCCCGGCAGCTGGAATCCAGGCTCTGATCCAGGTAAATGTATAGTGCCCCTAACTTTGCATGACCTCCAAAGGCAATTCCCCCTAGCTATGGTTTTAATTTTTAAAAATTGCTCCACTTAGAGTATCTCTAAATTTTAAAAGCATTACCATTAACAGGTTACTTCAAATTGTCCCTGTCAGCTGGAGCTGGGGGAAGCTCCGATGATGTTACCCTAGTGAATAATAATTTGTTTCAAATTTTAAAGGACAAAACTTATTCTTGGCAACCTCCTGTAGGGAGAAGAACTATTTCCAATGTTCTTTACTACATCTTGAAATAATTTATGAAACTTTGGGAATATATTATTTCAGGAATGTGCATTTGCAGTCAAACAAAGAATAATTATTCACTGTTAGAAGAGGCCTTTGAAAGGACATTATCTTTCCTTTCATAGGTGATGACTGAAAGAAACAATGTTTCAAAGCCACTTCCAGGTTAAAAACCTCTACTTAGGAAATGAAAGCTAATTTGATTAGAAAAGATGTTTAATTAACCACCGAGTCTATAACTTTGCCATTGAGGAGAAATCTTGATGTCATGTGTTTGAATTTGAAGAGATTGCAGCTAACAGAGATAATTACTTTTCCTTCTCCAATGATACATGTTCTAATTTTATTAAATGGATACAACCAAGGTCTTAGGCGAAATTACAAAGGCAGCATCTTCCATAACCACTGACAGAGGTATGCGCCCCTGCTAATGGACTGCGGTATAGATGCTGATGCAAAACAGATCAGCACATTAGCCAGTGACACCCACAAGACCACCTGTTTTGTTTTCAAAGGCTGTGGCTATAACAATAGACATTCTAGCAATGGGAACATTTTTGAGTATTGCTAAAGATCACATATGCTCAGTGTGGGGTGAGGTTCCAAACAGCACAATTCAGAAAACAGTCTTCTGTTCTGGCCCATTAGTGAAATTGAGTATGAGCTCACAAAATTAGGAGTTCCCTAATGCTGGTCCAATGGCTGGCTTCAGAAAAGTCAGCCCTGGTGCACCGAAGGAATTGACTCTGTGAACACTGCCCTGCTCACCCCACCCCTACTGCTTGACCAAGTTTTACTTATTACAAGACCTAAGTTACTCCCATCTACATTGATCCTGACCTTCTGCCATGATTATGACCATACTCCTTGGCACAGGACTCCCAATCCATGTTGAAGAACCCTAATAGTCCCCAAACTGTACTAAACAGGTTTTTTCCTCAAAGCTAATTTTAATATCTACACCCAACAAATGGCCAGTAAATCATGCATTCTCCTGCAGTGAGATGCAAAGGCTAATGAAAACGTTAGTCATCTTCGCTTTCTGGCAAATAATTATCATTGGTTCAGAGTGAAGATCATGGTTATCTCTTTCTTACTTGCCAAAAGGGTTACTTGCTGATACTCCTATTTTTACTGGGGTGTGAATGAATGATTGTTCAGTAAGGCACTTTTGCAGGCACTCTCCCTCAAAAAAAGAGGGGTGATGTCTAGGAGTAGAAGCAATAATAAAAAGAATCTCTGAGTATGAAAGAGGTACCCAACGGCTTTAACCCTTTCTAATTGTCCATAGTGATTTCTCCCCATTCCAAATTCCCATAGAACTTGAGAACCCTAAGGTCACGCTTGGTGATTTTTCATATTATTCTGTAATTTATTTTGTGTATAACTTTTGTAACCTCAGCAAGCTTCACCACGTGTTATTTCTGTGTCTCCACTCTAATAAACTTTGGCTCGTCATGACAATCAGTCATTATATATTGACTCATGGACTTGGGCCATGTTTCCTTCTGATAATCTGAGGTTCTGGAACACTCAGATCCCTCGTTTAACTGTGCTAGACTAGGTTCCTTTCTGAACATTAGCCCCCACACTGGCGGTGGGAAGGAGTGATAAGTCAGAGACTTGAGGTGGCCACCAAGGCTTATGTGGAGAGTTGCGATGCCAATTCTGTGCAGCAGGAGGAATCACAGTGGTGCTGATCAAACAATATGGGAGTGATTTGTGAAGTGCTGGAGTCATTGAACTTAGCTAAGGACACCTGCTGAAAGGGCCAGTCTAGAGGCAGCTCTCATCAACTACAAACTAAGCGATTGCTCTCGGAAGTAAATACCTCATTTCTACTTCAGATTTACAAATCTCCAAAGTTCCCTCTGGTGATGTTCAAAAGACACTCCGAACGACAGATGATTCTGTCAGCCAAGCAACGCTAGGCTGTACCTAGCTTGTACAAGTCACTCAAGTGACATCTTTGTTTCGGCTCAGCAAACTATAAAGTAAGAAATCTAAGGCACAGTTACTGATTGTTATAGTTTGAGTAACTGAATTCTGGCTGGCTGGCTGGAAGATCATTTGATTTGATGCAGCTAACCCCCTGTTAAAAACTTTTAGATGCGTTAAGGTTAGTGGGACTTCTTCAGTCATCACCTGTGTGTTCAGTCTGGAGCAGAGTGGAAGGAAGACCACAAGAGAAGGCTGGATGGTTCCTCACTCAAACAATTGGTTTTCTTGAAGACAAGACTCACCCATAGGGACAAAAGGCAGAAAGGTGCATCTCAGATACTGAGAGTTGCAGGAATTCAGGAAGAAGAGAAAGCATCACTGACTAGTCCAATCCAAGAAAGCTTTCCAGAGGAAGCAACCCAGAGCCAGGCTCAGGGAACTGCAGGACAGCGACAGGTTCTGAGAGGGAGGAAGGGCAGTTTAGCACATGATGAGCAAAGACATAGGAGAGGAGAAGTAAAATCACGTGGGGGCTAGCAAAACAGCTGAGCAAGCAGGACCCATGCACCTAGGATAAAGGGCAGGCAGGATAGGAGAGGAGCTAGGTCAATCAATGGTGGAAACGCTCAATGCAGACTGGAGGAGGCTCTGTGAGCAGGTGGGTTGGAGGTTGAAAAGGTTTTTAAACCTAAATTTCCAAACTACATTTTAGAAACTTTTTTTTTTTTTTTTTTTTTGAGAGAGAGAGTCTCAAGCTGTTACCCTGGGTAGAGTCACAGCATCATTATAGCACACAGCAACCTCCAACTCTCGGGCTCAAGGGATCCTTTTGCCTCAGCTTTCTATTTTTAGTAGAGATGCGGTCTCACTCTTGTTCAGGTTGGTCTCGAACTCCTGAGCTCAAGGGATCCTCCTGCCTTAGCCTCCCAGAGTGAGAGGATTACAGATGTGAGCCACTGTGTCCACCCTTTACCACCTTTTAGAACACAACTCTTACATAGCATAAATTAGAACAGAACCCTCCCCCAACACCTCCATCCCCCAACACACAGACAGTGTAGTCCCTGGTGTGCCTTTGAGGAAGCCAGGAGAGCAGAGTTTGCAGACCATTAAGGTCCAATCTCTTCCCCATTTATCAGAGACAGGAGAAAAAGAGCTCAGAGAACTGAAATGACTTTAACAAAGCACAAAGGTCCTCTGCCACCCTGGGCATTTTCTGTTCCTCTCTGTCTTCCTCCTCTGCCTGCCCCACACCCCTCCACTGCTGTCCCCATCCCACAAACAATGGTCAGCAATGATTTTGGCCACTGCCATCTCCAAACATATCCCAAACATCTGCTCACTTCCTTTTACCTCTACAGTTTCACCATCCTTGATGAAAAATTAGGTCAATAGACATTTCCTGAGCACTTACTATGTACAGGACACTCAGAGGATGAGTCAGATGGGGGCCCGGCCTTTAGGAACACTGCCAGCCATGGAAGAAAGGAGTGTGAACAGGGTGGGTAAAATGCTGAATTACATATTTGTGATTCTTTACTGCTTTGCATTCCATTCATATTTTTTAATTCAAATGCAATCATTCCTCAGCGATATTGCCAAGAGGACTGCCTCTTCCCCCACCTCCACCCCCTGCTTGTTGTAGTAGCAGGGCTTGAAACCATGGTATAATTAACATAATTAAAGTATTAATAAAGATTGAAGGGGTTGGACACTGTGTGAAATGCTTAATTTTGTGTATCTCTAACTGATTGAATGTTTAGGTTTGCATTTCAGCTGTCACCCAAATTATGTGTAATTAAGCCAAAGCTCGGATCTGCCTGTCTCATACCCAGGGTGGATGGCAGACAGATTTGATTCTGGGGAGAAGGTGGTAAATCTGCCCACTCATTTGTAGCTGTGTGCTTTCACACTTTTTATGCATCCCCTGCCTTTTCCCAGCGCATTCATCGATCAAATTACCCCATTAGCATGAAATGAAGAAGAGATAGCTACAGTGAGGAAAAAGTCAAACACTTCCAACACGCTCCCTGGCTACTCCTCCCCACCCCGACATCCTGCCATCTCTCCTGGGATAATGCCCCTGTGTGCTGGTGCTGTAGAGGGGAAAACCCAAAGGACTAGGCTCCCTGTTCAGAGAAGGACCCGTCTTTGGAACCGAAACTGCTGCGGTATCAACATCATTTCAAGAAGTCACTCACAAGACACTTAAGGAAGAAATAAAATCTTAACACTGAAGGAGGCATCACTCAGAGGCAAGGGCCCCAGAAATTAACCACTATCTACAAAAGAGCTCTGCAGGTGTTCATGCAGATTACATGGCTCTCTCAGGTAGGACACAATCACTGGAGGGAGCTTCTGAACCATGCACCATGTGCTCACTCCGTGCTGGACCCAGGATGAAGCAGAACAGGTCAGCAGACGCACACACACTCCCTGCCATTCAAAGCATGTCTGCGAGCTGGAGAGAGAAGCCAACACAGAGATGAACCAACAGCCCAGACAGAAGACGCAGGCCCAGTGGGCAGAGTAGGCAGTGTGTGCTTGGGAGGTTGCAGTGGGCGGGGAGTGAGGCGACCTGTGTCAGGTAGACTGGATTTGAGATGGGGCTTTATGACGGGTCAGACTTACACAGGCAGTCATGAGGCTAAGAGCACAACTGAGGAAGCGCTCTGAGGCCCCAGAGCACAATCTGCTGTCAGGACAGAGTGACTCCCCTACCCTTTTAAGGGAGAGGATTTGTGTGAGAGCTCAGGCTGGGAAAGGAAAGCTGAGGCGGCCTGAGTGTAGAGGGCCTAGACCGCCAGACTGAGGAGGGTACAGGGAGAAAAGTCTTGGGGAAAATGGGCAGAGGGGCCCAACTGTGTGCAAACAGAGGGGACTATGCAGCTGCTGGGTTAGTTTTCCACGGCCACCCTAACAAATCACCACTGGCTTTGTAGCTGAAAACAATACATTCTTATTATCTCACATTCCTTAGGCCAAACGTCCGCTGGGCTCAGCTGCTTTCCCTGCTTTGTGTCTCACAAGGCCAAAATCCAAGTGCTGGCTGGAGCCTCTATGGAGTTTACCCTTTTAGGCTCACTGGAAGAGTTCGGTTCCATTGGGCTCAAGGACTGTGGTCCCTGGCTTCTTTGCTGGCTGACCTCTGATTAGTCCCACGTCATCTTTCTTGCCCAAAATGTCATCCAGTTTCCAACGTGGGTGTCTTTAGAATGGAGTGAGTTCAAAGACCCTTGAGAAGCCAGCTATGCCCAGAGTCCTTTACATTTGTAGTTAAGTTTCACTGTTCTTTTAAGCTCCCTTACCCGGCCTGCATATACTTTGTTAACCTTTTCTTCTTCTTTTTTTTTAAACTAGGTAACTTTTCCTTTATGAAATCTTTCCAAAGCACTTAACTTGGTGTTCATAAAAAATAACTCTATTGTCCTTCACTGATTTATATAATATTTCATTAATGTTTTATATATATATATATATATATATATATAGAGAGAGAGAGAGAGAGAGATTATACATTTATAAATCTATTTTTAAAAAAAACTGCCTTAAACTAAGTTTGGGAATAAACTTAACTGTCGCCTGAGGAAAGCAGAAGTGTATGGACAGACTAGAGGTCAAGGCCTCCTTGCCAGGAGCACGGACACCAACCAGTCAGCTGGAGGGAACCAAGGAGCTAGAGAAGGCGAGCTGACCCAGGAGGTTGGTTAGGTGGGGGTGGGTAAAGAGGGTGTCCACCGAACATGAAGTGACTATGTACCCACATGATGGAGTAACACAGACATTGTTTCTTAAATGACCACCTCATCCCTCAACCAAAACGAAATGCATCAATCAACTCACAGGATGAAGTTAAAGGCAACATGGCAGCCTCTTTCTCTCCCTCACAGGACTTCAAAGATACAGGATCCTGGAGCTAGCCAAGCCTGCTGGCAGCAGCCCTCAATCTTAAAAATGGAGTACATTAAAGGCCGATCTGAACTTGAGAAAGCTAAAATCGACCAGAGAGAGGAATCTACTGTGGTCACTTGTAATTATTCTCTTCCCCCTGGTAAAGTGTATCTAAAACAGCACGCCATTCAGAGCAAGTGTTTTGATCAATTATGTACAATGGTAGGTTAGCACCTTCATAGGTTTTCTGGCTGATTCATTACCCCTGTTGCGGCACAGAGCAGCATTTCAAAGTACCAATTAGTAAGTAAGACAGGCTTGAGTTTGAATCCCAGCTCTGCCTGGCCACCTTGGTGCGAGCAAATTACTTAACCACCATGAGCTGCAGTTTCCTCCATATGAAATGAGAGTGATGGAAGCTATGTTTACAAAAGAGTGGCAGCTAAATACAGCAATGCTTGGAGCATTTGGCACATAGTAAGCCCTAGAGAAATGGTCTCTAGTCCTTTAAAGAGATTGGAGGGTTCTAGATTTGGTAGGGGCAGAATTAGGCAACATGGGATGTGGCCTAACCTCAGTGCAGGGCCTAAATCAGAGTCTGGAGCAATCAGGGGCGTCATCAGGTGGCCAGAGGTGGCAGAAGAAAGTAGTTACTGAGAGGTCCTGGTCTTGGCCCATTTGGCAATTTTGCTCAATGCTGTCCTAGTTTATAACTCAGGAGCCTCAGGGATCCAGAAACTTATTATAAAAAAACAGTCCAAGTGGCTGCCTAAGAGAATGATAACTTCCCAGGATCCCCTCAGAATGGCATTCTCAGCCATTCATCTATAATTTTCAGTCAGGCATACAGCAAATGCAACTTGAATGTCTGCTCTGTATCAGAGGCTGAGGATATAGAAGTGATATAAGCAGTCCTCAAAAAGTTCGTGGTCCAGAAGGGGAAATGAATACTTACACTTTCATTTTCTTTTTTTTTTAAGTGTTTAAAAGACAGTGTCTCACTCTGTCATCCACACTGGAGTGCAGCAGCATGATCTTAGCTTACTGTAGTCCAGGGATCCTTCCACTGCCACCTCTGGAGTAGCTGGGACTACAGGTGTGCGCCACCATACCTGGCTGATTTTTCTCTTTTTATAGCTATGATGTCTCACTATGTTTCCCCAGGCTCAAACTCCTGGGCTCAAGTGCTCCTCCTGCCCCAGCCCCCCAAAAGGTGAGGCTTCCAAGTGTGTACTACTATGCTGGCCTGTACTTTTCTTTCTCTTTGTAATTTAATAGGGGAATAAATAAGCAGAAGATAGAGCCTCTAATCCTACCAGGGGGAAATGAGGAATGTTTCCCAGCAAGATGCCATGTGAACAAACTTGGGAAAGGTAATGGGAGTCTGATGAGTAAAGGAAAAGGGAAAAAGCATTCCAGGCTGGCAGTGGGACAAGCAGATGCCAGAGCGCAGAGTGGTGAAAGGTTCCAACATGTTCTGCAAACAGTGAGAGAGTCAGATTGGCTGGAACGGGTGGTATCTGGAGATGAAGTTACAGAGTCCCATTGCTGGTTCAGTGCAATCCAGATGTGTCTTTCAATCAACGGGAAGATGGGGAGGATCTGTGCCTTGCATCATTCCAGTGAATGTATTACCTGGGCCAACACTTCCCCACATTTAACGTGCATTAGGAGCTTAAACCATGGATTCTGATTCAGCAAGTCTCATATGGCTCTTTTGAGATTCTGCATTTCCAACAAGCTCCCAGGCAATGCCAATGCTGCTGCTTGATAGACCTCATTTTGAGTGGCAACCACCAGGATATCCTACCAGTGAACAGTTTCCCCCAAGAACTGCTCTGTGGCCACGAGGTCCAGCATCTCTAGCCTGGTGTAATCCACCCCCAGGAGTGGTTACCATAAGGTCCCTGCACTCTGCTAGATCATACTGATAACTTCTCCATCTCCTCCCACCCCCTTCCAAAGAAAAGTAATTTAGGGAAAAATAATCCTCCACTCTCCAACTTTCTCAGTAGCATTATGATTCAGACAATACTTCAAACATTCCCACCCTTTATCAATTTGGAATGTGAAGGAGACATCTGACCCGAATTTCCTAATTTCCTGTAGCTGAGCCATAAGGTAAAAAGTCTGAACAGTTTCATCAAGCAACTCTTTGGATTTCCAGTTTCAGACAGAAAAACATGATTCTCTTTCATTTTAAGCCATTAAAGTCTGGGAAACTTTACTTCACATGACTAAACTTGGGATCAAACAAAACTGCCTGGGGTAGAGGATGGGGTCTGCTTAAAGAACAGAATCCACCTCAAACCCGGGATATATCCTTTTTTATCTGAGGAGAGACAGAAGAGGCACCCCTCTGGTCTGCCTTCCCACCCCAAGATTTACATGAAATATGTTCTTCCAGGTCCAACGACCTCTTCACTAAGCCCCTCTCCAGGGATGTCGCAGCTTTCCAGAGAAAAGTTCCCCAGGAGGAGGTGACTTTTCTTCTCTTTTTAAAACATTCCCTGGGGACCTATGGTCAATCAGCAGTTAGAGGATGCCAGGGTTGCTATAAGTCTCTCTTAAGTTCCATGAAAATGACTCCTTATTATGTAGGCCCCTCATTTGTCAAATATATCACTGTCACAGGCAGGTCAAGTACGTTAGACTCTGCCAGTCAAATCCAGAAGATAGGAGTTGACCCTAAGTCCCAATATTTCTGGACTTCCCATAATATTCACCACTCTTCTAGCCACAGAGTGCTCAGAAATCTACCATCTTGGTTTACCTTGGCAGATGGCAGCTCAAATAAGATTTTTTTCTAGAAGGGAATGAACTCTTTTTTTTTTTAACCCCCTCCTTGAATAATTAAGGCCTAAATTGAGAGCCGGGGTCAATCTCAGGAAACAGACGCCAAATTCTGCATTTTCCAGGTCATTTTAGAAGAGGTGGTATATCAGAGGGCAAGAGGCTGGGGCTTAGAGTTCAGATTTAGTCCTAGTTTTGCCCTATACCAGGTGAGTGACACTGGGTCTGTGACATAATCTTGCTGGCATGACTTTCTTCAGCTGTTTTGTTTTAAATAACAGATGTCTTGTTTCCTCGCAAGGGCTGGAAAGAATGAAGAAGTACAAAGACCTTTAACATTGATGACTGGAACAAATGAAGAAGAGAGTGGAGGATAGATGGGTAGACAGGCCCATGGATAGACGGATGGGTATGTGGGTAAGCAGGTGGTGGAAAGATGAGTGGACAGACGCATGAGCAGATGGGTGGGTGCATGGACAGGTGAGGGACACAATCTCTATCAGGGCAGGGATTTGTTTGGTTTTATTTTTTAGTGTCTCCTGCCATAAATCCAGTGAGTATTCCACACTGCCTTCTCTAAATCACGGAATCCAAAACTTACAACCCAAAAGTAAATATCTATCTATCCCAATTATAGGCTTCTCTGACAGAGGAAAAAAAAAATCTGGAATCATGTGCTTCATTCTTTTCATTTCACAAGTGAAGAAACAGGCCAGAGAGAGGAAGGGATTTATTTGTTCAAATTGATAAGCTTACAAGGGGCAGAGCTGGAGAGATTCTACCAAGCTGGGACTCTAAACCTACCAGTCACTTTCTGATGGATGCCTTGTCTCCACAAAACGTACCCAGGCTCTCTGGCATTAGAAAGCATTTCCACCTCCTTCTGACCAAGAGCCCAGCAGAAGGCTGAGTTTTTAGAAAAGTAAATCACTAAATATCATTTACCGAAGAGTGACTCTTTCTCAACGACAGGAAAATAGAGAGATGTGTTTCCAATTAGTCAGGGAAAGAACTCAGCCTCAAATGCCTTGCCATTTAGTGTTGCTAAGCTGGTGATTTCTCCCCAAAGCAGGGAACTGGTATAACTGTCATCATCCTTTCTGTTATTTGCATCCAAAGAAGTCACATGTGTCTCAGCAACGTGAAATATTCTCTTTCATCTGCTGGAGAATTATCATCTCGTGTCCGCTCCTTCCTCCAGATTGCACATCATTAAGTTCCCCTTCCATGAGCTAAATTCCTTGACACAAACTTTCATGCAAAGTAATATGTTTTAAAAAGAGAAAAAATCATTAGAGAAGGGTTTAGCTTTCCTTCGTTCTACAGCCCTTTCTCTAAAGGGGCTCCTGACTGCCAGATAGCTTTCTCCGGGCACAAAAAGACTCCTCTTCATTTTGGTGAGCACACCTGATAAAGCTTCATTAAAATTCTTTCCCAAACAGAAAACTCTGGCGTCCGGATTCCAAATAAACGCATGCATTTCTCAAAGGAAAGCTGACAAGGAGAAGTTACATGCACACCATTAAAAAGTCAGAAAAGCCCTGACTAAGAACAATCTTTCAATTCATTAATGCCAAGCAGTCCCATGGGAGGAAGGCAGGGCAGTGCTACTGAAAGAAGCCAGGGCTTTGTCAAGGCCAAGTGCACTGAGGTGGCAGAGTTTTGAGGGAGTAACAACAAGGGAATACCTCAGTAAAGAGAAAGTACCTCCTGGGTTTTCAGGGCGTTGGAACTCCACTCAGTTTGGAAGCAGAGGAAGAGATGTGGCCCATGTAGTGCACAGCTGAGGCAATGGCCTGCAGCTTTATTCAAACCTCCCTGTGTCTGTGTCCTGGGCAGGCCCCTTTCATATTGACTTTGAGCTTAGCCACATAATTCACTTGACCAATAAGACAGTTGCCGAAGAGATGAAGCAGAGACTTGAGAAGTGCTTGAGCACTGGGGCTTGCTCTTGCTGCCCTTGGAACTCAGTAACTGCCATGTGAACAAGACTGAGGTCAGCCTGCTGAAACATCCAAGACCACATGGGTCCAGCCATACAGCCATCCCAGGACCCCCAGTTGAGACCAAAGACCTGTGAGGAAGACCAGCTGAGAAGAGCCTGGACCACTCCAGATCCAAAGAACCATGCAGCTGAACCCAGCTCAAATTGCTTAGCTGCATAACTGAGAATGGAATAAGTTACTTATTGTTATAGCCATGAATTTGGGGGAGCAGAGTTTGTTACCAGAAAAATATAATTGGCTCAGCAACACTGAAGCTCTAAAAACATTCATAATATTATAAACATTTATATGGTTTATCAGCTGGTTCTTGAGGGTTAAGAGGCTCCTGACATGAAAAGATAATTGACACAAAGTCCATGGAATTGCCAATATATCATAAAGAATGCTTCCAAAAGTAAGAGATGAGGATTAGATAGATAAGAGACCAATCTAAGAGGCATTAGTTCCACTCCAAGAATACTATGACAATCATGGTTTTATGGCTAACACGCATCCAGATGTACCCAACAACTTGGCCCGTGGATTTGGAGGTAGCAGGGCTTGGTTTGAAGTTTCGCTCTTGGCACTTACCAGTCACATGACCTTTGACAAGTCATTTCATCTGTCTTTTTCTTCAATAATAATGCAGAGCCACCAAGAGTTATCACACAAGTCTTATGAGAAAGAGTTGAAAAACACACATGTGAAAGTATTTTGTAGCATGGAGAATGCTATACAAGATCAAGTATAATCTTTATGACAAAGTTGATTAGTAGTAAGACTGTGGCTACTGGGCTACACTCAGAAATTAAGATTCTAGAGCACACTGTTTCCATATACCTACACCCATCTAATCATCCCGCCCCAGTCTTCTCTTGTGCAAGTAACAAACACTTATCCAACTACATCAAGAAATGGCAATAGAATTTTAAGACAGGGAGCTTTTATGTTTATGAACCATATCATAAGCTGACAAAGAGTAGAAATGGAAGACATTTGCTATGGTAAGAAATCCTACTGTGAACTGTTTAGTAATTACAATAATCTCCCCTAAGGTATCTATCATTAGTTCCATTAAAGACACATTCAGATGAATGCACTCCATGTTTTAAACATCAAGGTCTTACTAGACATATCTTTACAAAGAAGTTTTAATTGATCAGTGTACCACACTGAGCATATAGAATCAGAAAGAGAGAGGTTTCAATGTGTGTCATATGTACTGAACTCAAGATATTTCAAAGCAAGTGAAAAAAGTAGCAGGGTAGGATTGATGCATAAACTCTGGCTCAGTAGAACCTCTGTGTTTCTCAAAACCTGAGGATGAAACTCAATAATGGAGCTAGTTTCCCAATTTGTGGGAAGAAAATAGCATTTCTTCAACTTTATGATTGTCCTCTGATAATTTTCCCAACATGCTTGGTGACTGTTACTATTGTTTCTGAGAGAATGCATCATAAGATTGTATTTCTGATTTGGCAGAAAATGCCGTATTTAGCCGTTCTAAGTTTGGGGTGATGTTAATAAGGTGCTGTCATGGGTCCAAATGCCTGTGGTTCTAATCCTCAGAACAATTCCATGAGACAGGCACTAATATTTTTCTATTTTCAGGATCAAGTAAAGGAGGTATAGAGAGGGTAAGTAACAAGCTCGAAGTCAGCCAGCCAGTCCATGGAGGAACTGACATTTTTTCTGGGCAACCTGATTCTAGGGTCTGTGTTCTTAACCAGAGCATACATGAAGTCCACGGTACTCCTTGTGAAGCACCAAAATTTCCAAATGCTCTGCTCCTTAAAAATGTTCGCAAATCCCTAGATTAATACTTGGCGAAAATAGAATCACTATCATAGAACTTGGTATAATGCTGGCTTCTTGAATCTAAAGTCCCAACACAAAATTTAACATTAGAACTACAATGATGACATCTGTATTTTATGCACACATTCACACACACACACATGCATATATGCATACACAAACACACACACCCCACACGCCCCATATCCCAGTCATTTTACTAGATAGCCTGTCTAGATTTATTTTATTTTGGCTGTGAATGAAGATATTTCTCTTCCAATTCAATAAAAAAGCACAACAGAGCCGTAAATATAGAGATGAATGCAAGAATTCAACCGTTTGATTGCATTAATTCAAAGAACTGATTAAAGAGTCTTGATACAATGGTGGAAATCGGTTTGATTTATTAGGCTACATCATCCATGAAATCTGCACAGAGTGGGGGAAAAAAATTAAACCTGTCACTTTAAAGAAATACACTCCACAATAAAGGGAATGAGGAAAAGGAACACCTAGGAAAATTTATAAACATATACATAATCTGGAGAAACCAACTCACAACTGGATATTTCATTTCCCCAGGCCTGTGACTGGAAGCAGTTCCTCTCTCACTCCCCGCCCAGTTTTCAATTAGAAGAGCAATAGTGCTTTGCTGCTGCTTCTCCTCAACTTGGATCAGGGTATAACAAGGATCTGTAAGTTATAAACACTGCTCAGCCATTAGGCAGATCATTACTTGTCTTTTGCATTATAACATCACTATCCTGCCACATGGCCAGGGCTGAGTGTGATGGCCAAAGGTTCCCAGCTTCAGACATTTTGTACCTGCTCTGGGGAAATGGAAGATGCCCTTATCCAAAGAATGCCAACAGGAGACATGCTAAGACTCTTGCTGGCTTCTTGACCAGCAAGAAAGGCCAAAGGATGGTCCACTAACCTTCTACATCAGCCCTACCTGTGAGCTTGCTGGAAGTGCAGAGTCTAACTCCTACCCCAGATCTTCTGAAGCAGAATCTGAATTTCACAAAATCTCTAAATGATTTCATTGCATGGCGGAGTTTGATAAGCACGGGCTTGTATTCCCAATGCCAACAAGAGCATTCAGTTCCAGGAACAGTACTCTTACTGCAAGGTGGTAAGTGACCACCAGTTAAGAAACTGGAGGTCTTGGTTCACTCCCTCCCTCTTCACACAAACAGAGGCAGTCCTACTGAATTACTTTCAAGGGTTTGTAAGATCTCATATAGCACAGGATCAAGATCTGCTTCATTCTGCTTCATGAGGCTCCAAGGAGAAATGGGGAGTTTAAACCAGAGTTTCTCAGCAGCAGCACTGTTGACATTTTGAATGAGATGGCCTTTACAGTGGGGTGGGGAGACTGCCCTATATATTATAGGATGTTTAGCAACATCCCCAGGTTCTACCCTACCCACAAGATGTTAGCCACACCAGTGACCCCCAGCACAGAAAATCAGTAAGCTCTCCAGACATTGCAAACTATCTGCAGGGAGACAAAATCACTCCCACTTGAGAACCACTGATTTAGATAATCCATGGTTCATATAAATTAATTCATTGGCATGACTGCTAAAAATAAAATCCATTAAAATAACCAATAGTGCAGTCTTTAATTATAAAAATAGTATATGTAGAAGTTCAAATGAAGGAAGGCAATGTCCTGGTTCCATCCTACTCCAGGGCCTTCCTTCCTGTAACACTGTGCTCTGTTCAAGCCCCACAGATGTTAAAATAAAACAAAACAAAAAATACTGAGTAAATGAACAATGGTGTAAAAGCACTAACGATGGAGACACAATGGGGAATAACTGAGGGAAGCATGACGTTCAATCTGGAGATAAGAAGCATATACCAGGTGTCTTCCAACACCTGAAAAATGTGAAAGAGGACTCAGACCAAATTCTAGAAGGGTTCCAGAGACAGATTCAGTGCTGTTAGAGCTGATTTGGTATCTAACAATAGGAAATCCTGCTTTAGGGTCAGAGTGCCCATAGAGAAACAGGTGCCCTCAAAGGGGATAATGCAAGATATAGCGGGAATCACAGAGATACAGCACGGATCCTGTGCTGAGTTGAAATACAGCAAGATGGTTCATTCATTCTACCATTCATGTGTTCAGCAGATATTGATTCCACATTTGACATCACAAAAATCACATGCATGTCACGCACGGCAGAACTGCATGTTCTTGATCTTGGCCTTCGAGGAATTCACAGAGAGTTGGCCAACTGGAGAACTCATAATCACTAAGACACAGTTAAGTGAGATGAGGGCACATCTGGCCCGATATTGTGCCCTCTTCTAACTTGTCACTTGTTAAATCCTAGTGAAGAGGTGACACAGGGCAAAGCAAATTAATAAAGCAACATATGGAGAGAGCGCTGGAGGAGGAGGAGATGTGGGCTCTTGTTCTGCCACTTGGCGGTTCTGAAACCTTCACCAAGCCTGTGGTCTGTTAGAGCATTTCTAGTTCAGAAGTTAAAGCTGGGAGAGATTTCCATTATGCCAAGGGGTTCCTGCCCTCTGGGAGCCTCCAATTACGGTATGCAGAGCCCACTCAGCTTCTAATGTTGAGTATACACTGGGTGTTTGCTGAAAAATGAGACAGTGAGCACCTGACATGCAAAGGGGGCCTGACCTCCCTGCAGAGGATAACCACGAGCTAGCTCGCATAGACACTAAACATTTCACTTCCTGTTAATTTGTTTTCCTAGCTGGCAAAACAGACAGGGCTATGCGGTTACTTAAAAGAAAACAGGCACCAGCAGTATAATTCTCCGTAACTCACGCCTCACCTTGGGCCAACAAAGCCAAGGTCCTCTTAGCAAAACACTAATTATGGTGACATGGACACAATTAACTCTTGCCTTCATGCAAATAAAGGATCTAAACCAAATTCAAATGATATATATACATTTTTTTTTAAGGGGCACAATGCTGACAAGGAGACCAAAGTAAATGTCTCCATGTGTCTTTAATAATAACCTTAAAGGAAGACATATTTTATCCTAAAAGAAGCGGGTCAGTCATATGACCCTACCCGGCGAGTATTAAAACAGCTGTTCTATGCATAGAATAACATTCCTTTAATTTACTGTGTTTGCTTTTTAGACCCTATTTTGTTTTTCCATTTTGAAGAACTAAATGCCCCAGATGAATCAGTCAACAATATGTTGGCTGCTCTCACATTCAGCCTTCTGCTGTTTTATAATGGTGCCCTGATCTTATTTCAAGAAAAGAATGACAAACTTATAGCTGCAAATGCTAAATTTATGGGGTTCTTTGTGGCAGGCATTACTGAGAACAGGGCTGAGGAAATAGGTAAGACGTACTGGAAAGAGGAAACCTCCATAAATACAAGGCTGGGCCTCAATTTTCATCTGAGCCCTGCCATCTAAGCAGTGAAACTCTACATGCTTGATTAAAAAAAGAAAGAAAGAAAGAAAAGATGCATAGGGCAATCAAAAGTGCTAAGTGCTAATTAGAGGGACAAATGAATGGTCACCCTCAAAGGCACATTATGCCTAGTCACAACTTTTGTGAATGCCCTCCTTGCTGCTTTAATAGCTCTGTGACTTTCAGTGGTACAGGGTCAAGTCGAGTTGCATGTTCCTGGACCCTTCCCAGCAGACACCACATTGCCCACCAGAACCTAAGGTTGTGTCTTTGCAAAAGTGACCAGTTAGAATGGGAGGAATGTAACCCTTTGTTTCACTAACATGATGTCAAATAATTAGTAGCAGGCATGTTTTGTTTCTGCTGAATGTGCTGGTTTTCGCCCCCTCTGGGACTTTGGGGACTAAGTAGGCAAAACTTTTGATGAAGGAAATTCCACTGAATGTGTAATTAGGAGGTCTGCAAAAATGAATCTTGAGGATGGCTTTGCTCAAAAAGCATTCTAGGGAATGAGAGTTTCATAGGATGCTTTGTGGGGGGGGGGGAAGGAATTTTCACAAATAATTTCAGGAAATTATGTAAAATTAAGACACATTCCATCACCATCGTGGAGATTCATATTATACTTTGGAACATTAAAGGATTGGGAAGCTTAAAAGAAAGAAAGTCTATTTGACTTTTTTAACCAGCATCTCATGATCTTCTGCTAAGCAGCTCCTTTTAGTGTGTAAAATCCTTTAGGGATGTAGGATTAAACTTTCTAGATCAGGAATCCATATTAGACTTCTCATCCAGACTCGTAGTCTGTGCCAGAGGCAGATGGATGTGGTAGGTAGATTCAATGACTAACTTAAGCATTGGAGAGGACAAAGCCTAATGTTCCCCAATGGCCTCATAAGCTAAGAAGCTAAGTGCTAAAGACCCAACACGAAACCCTGCACCTTTCAGAATTTCCTTGTGTGCCACAAGCATTATCAAACTCTTGAAGCAGCCAGACGATACCTGGATATGTGAGCCTATGGGAAACTCATAGTCCTATTTATCTTTTCTACTCTTCCTTCCTTTCCTTTCCACCCTATCTTGTGGATATCCAAATGGTGTCAGAGCCCAGGCATCCCTGATTGCCTCATGATAATAAGATAACAGAACCACCTGGCAAGAAAGAAGTGTTAGTGAGCAACACATTTGCCCTTCCATTCCTAAGAGCTTGAGATGAAACAGAGACACCACTGATTCCAAAAACAACTTCTCAGAACACAAATCTGTAACACACCTCGTGGAGGCGAGACACAATTATAAGAGGGATTTTACCTAGCAAATGCCATCAGTGTAATCTGCTTCTCTCTACCCTTAATGAATCCTCAACAATAAAAATGAACAAATCAAAAAACCCCACAAATCCGATCCCATCCTTATCTTGTCCCAAATTACTCAGTGGTTTCCTACTGCAAATAGGCCAAAAATCTAAATTCTGCGACAGACACAACAAAATCCTTGGGTTCTCATCCCTGCATGCCTTTGAGGCCTCTCGGTCCAGGGGTAAGCCCACCTTCCTTGTAAAGGATACTCCAGCAATAGTGCACACTGCTAAATTTCGAATTAACCACATCCCCTCAAATCTCTGCACCTTTGCACTGACTCTACCCTCTGCCTGTATGAATGTCCTCATTTGTCCACCATCAAAATATTCAGTATGGATGGATGCAACTTAGAGCTCTCAGGCTAAATGATAGATACCCAGGTTCTTCCTCCTCATTTAAGAGTCATCATGTCTCCTGAAAGCCCCAGTTAGTGGTCAGCAACTCATTCAGGCCTCTTCTTACACACATACTTTATCATGTTTTATTGTAATTGTCTATTTAGATCTCTGAGTCCCCATGGCAGAGTAATACTCATTTTCCAAGCTCAGTGCCCACCATAGGGCCTGGCACATTATATAGACCACAATACATTTTTGTTTCTCTATGTCACTTTCATGCATATGTTCTGTTCATTGCCACTGAAGACTGCACAGCTACTAGAAGTACATAAAAAATACAAATACATTCATTAGCTCCTTTTCTTCCCAGAGAAGATATGCAACCACGATAATGTGTGGCAGATCGGGGATTAAAATTAACAATAAAAGAGAACCTAATGTTCTAGAAGAGTCTAAAAATCCCAAATGGAATTTCAAGGAGTTGAAAATCTCCTTGGCCACAAGAAACCAACCAGTTATCAGCCTCAAAAGTGTCTGTATTGTAGGGAGGTACCTGTGGCTCAAAGGAGTAGGGCGCCAGCCCCATATACTGGAGATGGTGGGTTCAAACCCGGCCCTAGCCAGAAAAAAAAAAAAGTGTCTGTATTGTAAGTACCACATCTTTCCAGACTTTTAAAACTACCTCAAAAAGAGACTGATTGAAGCAGAGAGCTTAAGTGTTATTTAAATGACAACTGAAAACAGTCTCCAATCAGAGACATGTTTAGCTTTGTTAAGAACAGAAATAACACAGTGATAATTTAAGGCAGCACTATCCCGTCTGATGGCGGCTGTGCACTTCCCATCCTGGCTCACTAGCCCCTTTATCTCCCAGCACATTGCTAATAGGCCTGACTTTGCAGGAACAGCTAAGGAAACTGACATATGCACAACTTCAAGAAACACGCTCCTATCTGTAACTAAATATTTATGCAACCTAGCCTGAGTCCGGTGATGAGTACTCTCCAAAACATTTTATAGGGCATATGCAGAGCCATAAATGTTTTAAAAGAGAAGGAGGATACTTCAAAAAAAAAAAAAGATTTTATAAAGTCTTTAATTTGCTTTCAAATACACTATAAGGCACTAAAAGTCATAGAGGTCATAAAGTGACGGGATGTACATATACAGTTTTAGGCCTTAAATTTAACTACGCAAAACATTGTGTTTGGAGAGGTACAAGTTTGGGCTCTACCAAACTAAAATACAGGTTCGTAGACCATAGAGAGGACACCATTTCCTGCCTTTAGCAGGAATGAGTATAAAGAGTTATGAGTTGGTCCTACTCTTTTGAAGGAGAGTTTCTGTTTTTTCTGGGAAAAAAAACACATTTCAAATTTTCCTCCATAATAGGATGTCTTAACTCTGTTTATGACAGTTCATGTCAGGGGTCCAGTTTACTGTCCCTCAGACTGTCGGAGGGCCGGACTGCGGGCCCCAGGACGAGTCGGCTGCTAAGCAGGACAGGCAGTGGTGGCAAAAACACCCAGCAGGCTGGATAAATGTCCTAGGCGGGCCACATGTGGCCTGCGGGAGGTAGTTTGAGGACACCTGGTTTATGTGAATGCTGTGTTGCTGCTTTAATTACATCCAGCCAGCGAAATGTTAACTGCCATCAAGAACCAGCAATTTTAAAGACTCCTCCCTATTTCAACCATTTCATTTTCTAAGACACTCAGGGGGCCACACAGTCAACAGCTGGCCTACCTCAAACACTTGTCATCAAAATAGCCAGGGCTTATGTTAAGGATGAGCAAAATGACTGGAGCCCAGGAAGTTCCATCTGCAGTCTCTGTCTGTAGACTCGTCTGGGACCTGTCCAGGGCTACTTTTGTCAAATGGAGCAGCTGTGGCTTCCTCTCTCGGTCCTGGGTCTGATCTTTTGCTAAATGAAGGAACTGGAGAGTTGGGACAATCTGAAAAAGGACTACCTTGGAACTTAGAGGAGAAAATAAAGATTCTCAAGCTCTGTGGCACAGGTGGGGGGTGTGGTTCCCAGGAGCTCACATATTTAACGGGCACCCTAGGTTATTTTTTTTTTTTTTTTGAGACGAAGCCTCAAGCTATCCCCCTGGGTAGAGTGCCATGGCATCACAGCTCATAGCAACCTCCAACTCCTGGGCTCAAGCGAGTCTCCTGCCTCCGCCTCCCAAGTAGCTGGGACCACAG
>CAUYQV010168530.1:0-38149 GCA_963574575.1 Galagoides demidoff
CACAGCTCATAGCAACCTCCAACTCCTGGGCTCAAGCGAGTCTCCTGCCTCCGCCTCCCAAGTAGCTGGGACCACAGGTGCCCGCCACAACGCCCGGCCATTTTTTGGTTGCAGCCATCATTGTTTGGCGGGCCTGGGCTGGGGATTTGAACCCGCCACCTTAGGTGTACATGGCTGGCGCCTTAGCCGATTGAGCCATAGGCGCTGAGCCCTGATTCCAGTCTTAAACAAAAATGTTATGCTACTTCCACTTTTGGCAAAAAAGCTAAATTTGTCTTTAATCAGCAATTACTAATTCTTTACTGATTAAGTCCCTAAATAAGTACTACAACTTCTGAGAAATACCTGGTATTTGACATAATAGGAGGAAGTGAAAATTTCCCACTTGTTCAACAAATATTTACTGAATACCCACTAGGTGAGCCAGGCATCATTCAAGGCCAGTGGTGAATGAAGCAGACAAAGTCCTTCCTCTGTGAATCCGTATGTATGTAGCCTGACAATTAAATTCATGAAACTGTCCCCCAAAAGTGCTACATACCTCACTCCTGATATCAATATCACTTCGAAGTACTCCCTTTGTGAAGCTATACACCAAGGCCTAGTCCCCCGCTTCAAAGCCATTCTGGAACTATTTTTCTGAAATGGCCATCAGAGTGCTCTCCTGTTACCCTTGATGTCTTGAATGTCATCAAAATGTCTTTCCTTTATTCTGATGTAAAGAAAAAAGTCATTGGGAGCCACATCAGGTGATTAGGGAGGGTGTTCCAATACAATTGTTTGTTTATTGGCTAAAAACTCCACAGGCTCAGCGCCTGTGGCTCAAGCAGCTAAGGTGCCAGTCACATACACCTGAGCTGGTGGGTCCGAATCCAGCCTGAGCCGCCAAACAACAATGACGGCTGCAACCAAAAAATAGCTGGGTGTTGTGGTGAGCGCCTGTAGTCCCAGCTACTTGGGAAGTGGAGGCAGGACAATTGCTTGAGCCCAGGAGATGGAGGTTGCTGTGAGCTGTGATACCACAGCATTCTACCCAGGGCAACAGCTTGAGGCTCTGTCTCAAAAAAAAAAAACAAACTCCTTCACAGACAGCATTCAGTGAGCTCCTTTGGGACCATTTTTGCACCACCTTTCTCAGGCCTAGATCTTCAGTTAGGATTTTCCTATTTCTCTATCTATGTTTACCTGGTCTGCTGTGCTTCTCATAGTCAGCCAATGATTTTGATGTGCAATTTGATGAATTTTTGCAATGTTTTCATCAGTTCTGCTTATTACAGGCCACCCTGACCGCTGTTCATCAGTGATGCTTTATTTCCCCTCAGAAAGGTATTTCATCCATTTTTATACTGATGTTCTCTTCACGGCACTATCACTGTCATCTGGACTAACACGTCCCTGATTTCACTTCCACTCTTGCAGCATAACAAGAAATTTAATGCTTGTTCTTTGCTCTAATTCAAATACCAACATTCCTGTGACAGCACGCAAAATCACAGAACTATGAATGCCACTCAGCAATACAACACGCACACCGACACAAACACAGCTGCGAGACACTGATATACCAAGGTTATGAAACCTGCCCATTTGTTTGTACAGTGCTGCCAAAGTAAGTGTGCAGTAGCAAGTTTGCGAACTTAATTGTCAGACCGCATTTTTTTTCTTAAAATGTTCATAGATCATAAACATGCAAAAGGCAGGCAAATCTTTTGACAGTTATTAATAGAAAATAATATCTGACACACTTTAGGTCATTTGTGAGGCAGATCACCTTATAGCTACCCTTTTGAATGCCTCCATGAAATTCCTCAATTTCTCTACCAGAGGCTGTGTTCTAGCCTGTTTACTGAGATACATGCCTTTGGCCCCAAGAGGGACTTGAGGAATGATCCATTCAAGTCATTCCCTAGGACTGGGAATCATCTTGAAGCTATTCATTTTTTTGTTTATATTTTTGTATTTTTGTGTTTTTGTTTTTGAGACAGAGCCTCAAGCTATCCCCCTGGGTAGAGTGCTGTGGCATCACAGCTCACAGCAACCTCCAACTCCTGGGCCCAAGCAAGTCTCCTGCCTCAGCCTCCCAAGTAGCTGGGACCACAGGCGCCTGCCACAATGCCTGGCTATTTTTTTTGGTTGCAGCCATCATTGTTTTTTGGCGGGCCCAGGCTGGATTCAAACCCGCCACCTTAGGTGTATGTGGCTGGCGCCTTAGCCACTTGAGCCACAGGCGCTGAGCCAGCTATTCATTTTTTATGGAATATGTAGAAGCTGTATACTAACTATAAAATGTATGGAAAAAGGGGGAAAATGTTATGTGTGGTCCTAAAGAAAGAACACTGATACAAAAAGAGCTAGGGCAACCCCAGAACAATCCCTGCTAACATGAAATGTGAACCAGTTTGTGGGGTGGCACCTGTGGCTCAGTGGGTAGGGTGCCAGCCCCATATACCAAGGATGGTAGGTTCAAACCTGACCCCGGCCAAAACTGCAACAACAACAATAAAAAAAATTAGTTGGGCATTATGGTGGGCACCTATAGTCCCAGCTACTTGGGAGGCTGAGGCAAGAGAATCGCCTAAGCCCAGGAGTTGGAGATTGCTGTGAGCTATGTGATGCCATGGCAACACTCTATCAAGGGCGATAAAGTGAGACTCTGTCTCTACCAAAAAAAAAAAAAAAATGTAAACCAATGTGTAATGCATGCTCTGTGGGCTTGCACTGAACTCCTCAGGTACAGTTAGTGGGTCCTTGCTCTCTGAGCCTCCATAGCGCTTTGTCATGACAAATAATTTGTTTAGCAACATGTCTCTAGGGAAGTACCAAGTGACAGAAAATGTTGAACAAGCGGGCTTTCTTATTTTAAGACTAATCCTATCTGGCTCTATAAAGATCAGTATAATGGTGCCACAGAATTAAAGCAAAAACCAGAAAAATTAAAGAAATCTGCTTCTTACCTTCAGAGATAGGGATCCAGCTAGAAAAAAGTGGTCTACATCAATAACAGAGGCTAGAAATCCAGCTAAAATGATTTCTCCCAAGTCAGTCTTTTTCTTGATTCCAGTGACTATTGCCCAAGACCACATGCCAATCACACAATGTATGGCATTATCTGAGAAGGCACGAAGCCAGTCATTCTGCTGAATTGGGGAAAACTGAAGAAGTCTATCAGCTATGAGGCAAAATATGCCCAGACCAAAGCTGGAAATAAGGGATTCAGTGCTACAAGACTGGAGTAAAGCATGGGTCTTCTCCGTCTCGGATGCCATATCTCAGTAAATACTAGAAGCCATCAGGAATAAATAGTTGATTCTTGTTTATGTTCCCAATACCCTATGATAGAAAGCAGAGAAAAACATTAATGATGATTATTAATTACCATATCATATTTAAACAAAATAATATCTGCAATAATTTCTGAAACATAAAACCAAGTTGTATGAACTGGCATCTCTTACATGTGATATATAAAATGCCATACAGCCCAAAGATAAAGGATTAGCTTTGTAGGAATAATAATTTATATGGTAGTACAAGGAGATACAAGGAGAATTTCAGAAAGCCCACTGACTGTGATCTATTGCTTTGAGGTCATCAGATAGTTCTCTCCCAGCTTTATGTACTACATGGTGCTGAACATCCAATGTGTCAGTCTATTCAACAACTATTTTCCATCCTTCTTCTGGCATTTTCCCCTTCCTTTGGGAAAACTGCTTATAACTATACCTAAATTCCAGTGCTGATCAATTAGAGTTTCTTCTCTCCCTAGTAATACCGATTAGTCTAGTGATGAGAGTTACCCAGGCTGGGCCAGCTCCTTAGTGAGATGGTGAAGAAAGTTCCTCATTAAGTCCTTAGGGCCAGTCCCTGAAATACTCAGAGATGCCTTAGATCCTAAAGCTAACCCTTCACTTCTATCAACCACCCCTGCATTTCCTAATAAATTCTCTTTTCACTTCTGTTGCCTCTAACCAAAGAACCTTAACTGATATAAAAAGGCAGTCATACTTCTGTGCTAAGTTCTTAACTGGCTCAGAATACTGAAATTATTTACCCAGTTAAAGTTATCAAGATTGTGTGATACTTGAAACTTTTTGTTTTAATGTTTTAATTCTGACACTAAAGAATAACTAAATGATTGAGAATGACTCATTTCATCCTGCAATAAAAACTGTCCAGAGCTCATTACATATATTTTAAGATTGAAATACAAATCCAAAGGATATAGAATATATATGGAATATGTAGGAGCTTATACTAACTGTAAAATGTATGGAAGAGGGGGAAATGTTATATGTGTATAAAACAGGAAAACAACTCTGAAAAAGAACTGAGGAGGAGGACTTACGCCACCTGATTTCAAGTCTTATTATACAGATACAGTAGTCAAGACAGTGTGTAGTATTGGTATGGACAAATAGATCAACAAAACAGAATAGAGAGTGGGATCAGAAATAGACACACACATATGTGGTCAATTGATTTTTGACAAAGATGCAAACACAAATCAATGGAGAAAGAATATTCAACAAATTGTGCTAGAACAATGGGATATTCACAACAAAAATAATAAACCTCAATCTATATACAACTATTATCTCAAAGTAGGTCACAACCTAAATATAAAACATAAATTATAATATTTCTGGAAGAAAACATAAAATATTTTTATATTCCAGGTTATACAAAGAGTTCTTAGATAAAAAATCAAACCTTGACCCATTAAAAAATAATTGATAAATTGGGTGGCACCTTTGGCTCCGTGAGTAGGGCGCTGGCCCCATATACCGAGGGTGGCAGGTTCAAACCTGGCCCCAGTCAAACTGCAACAACAACAAAAAATAGCCGAGCCTTGTGGTAGCCTATAGTCCCAGCTACTCGGGAGGCTGAGGCAAGAGAATCACCTAAGCTCAGGAGTTGGAGGTTGCTGTGAGCTGTGATGCCACAGCGCTCTACCAAGGGCAACAGAGTGAGACTCTGTCTCTAAAATAAATAAATAAAAATCGATAAATTTTGAACTTCATCAAAATTAAAAAAACTTCTGCTTTATAAAAGACAATGTTAACAGAATGAAAAAAGCAAGCCACAGGTTAGGAGAAAATATATGCAAATCTCATATCTGATAAAAGACTTGTATCCAGAACATATAAAAAAATTCTCAAACACAGTAATAGAAAAACAAACTAACACAAAATCCGCAAAAGATTTGAAAAAGTACTTTGCCAAAGATAATACGCTAAAAAGAACACAAAATATACTCCTCACAGTTAATTATTAGGGAAATGCAAATTAAAACAAGATACAAAACACACCTATTAAAACGGCTGAAACTGAAGACTAACAATCCCAAATGTTGGCAAAGATAGGAGCAATGAGAACTCTTGTATATTGCTGGGAATAAAAGAATAGTATGACTACTTTAGAAAATAGTTTTCCCATTTCTCAAAAAGTTAAACATACTCCTACCATTAAACCCAGTCATTCCACTACTGTTTCCCAAGACGAAGTCTCACATGCAAATGTTCTTGCAACTGCATCTGCATTAGTTCCAAATATTTAACACATGTGAATAAACAAAATGTGGAATAAAAAGAAACAAGTGATAACACAAAAAAATGACTGACTTTCAGAATTTTACTAGGTCAAGAAGTAAACCCTCCCCCCAAAGTATAAACACAGTTAAAATCTACAGAACTGTAAGACACAAGGATGACCCCTAATGTAAACCCTAATGGAAACTGTGGGCTAACCGTGGACTTCAGTCAGTAACAATGTAACAAATGTATCACACTAATGCAAATATTAATAGGGGAAAATGTGTGCAGGGGGAAAGGAGTAACCAGGAACTCTCTGTAATATTTGCTCAATCTTTCTGTAATCTCAATCTTTCTGCTGTTTAAGTTTACAAAGTCTATTAATTTCAAAAAAGTAAAAAAAAAAGTCTTTTTTTTAATTAAATGAAGCAAATACAGAAAAGTATTATAATTGTTAAATCTAAGTAAGAGATGTACTATAGTTCTTTGTACTGCTATTTTTCTGTATGTCTAAACTTTTCATTGTGGAATGTGTTTTTAAAAAGAGTGCAGAGTATGATTCCACTTATATAAAATCCTAGAAAATATGAATTAGAGAGACAGAAAATAGATCCATGGTTTCCTGGGGAGAGTAGAGGCAGGATAGATTAAGAATTCCTATGCTTCTTTTTAATCCTTCTTGATAATCTTTTTTTTTTTTTTTTGAGACAGAGTCTCACTATGTTGCCCTCAGTAGAGTGCCGTGGCATCATAACTCAGCAATCTCAAACTCTTGGGCTCAAGCAATTCTCCTGCCTCAGCCTCCCAAGTAGCTGGGACTATAGGCGCCCACCACGGTGCCTGGCAATTTTTTTGTTGCAGTTGTCATTGTTTAGCAGGCCTTGGCTGGATTCGAACCCTCCAGCCCCAGGGTATGTGCTCAGCACCCTAACCACTCAGCTACGGGCACCAAGCCCCTTCTTGATAATCTTGATTGTGATAATAGTTTCATGGGTTGTAGTTTCGCGTGTAGCAAAACATATCAAAGTGTATCTTTTAAATATATACAGTTAATTAGATGTCAAATTTTACTCCAACAAAGATGTTAAAAAGTTAGGCAATATACTTTGTTGATAAAAGTATTAGGCTGTCATGAAAAAGAAGAAACCTGGAAATAAGGAATCATGGAGATGACTAACTTAATTGCCTAACTAAAAATCTATGGAAACAATGCACAGTACAATCAATGCTTTGAAAAACAAAATTAATAAATAAGAACACTTTCAAAGAGTTTTTCCAAAGTTTAGGGGAAAAATAAAGGACGAGCTATTGGGCATTGAAAGAAAAATGCAAATTCCAAAAAAGAAAAGAAAGCTTTAGAGTTTCCACCTCTTTATAAACATTATCTGCAAAAAATAAAAATAAAAGTGATTATCACCAAACCTAAGTGCTAGAATATTATAGGTAACAATTACAACAATTTCTCTGAGGGAAAGAGATCATAACTCTAGGATTCTAACCATAGCTAAATTATGGTACCTGTATGACAATCATGAATTTTAAGAATTTATATACTTATGTATGGTTTCTGGAAAATTGAAGAGTAGGACTTCTAAATTTTGGTGAGGGAGCAGGGGACAAATAAAGGAAACTTAATACAGCAAGACAGAAAAAAAAATGAAATGGAGAAAACCTTATTTCTGGGGCGCCTGTAGCTCAGTGGTTAGAGTGCCAGCCATGGGAACTAGGGTTGGTGGGTTGGAACCCAGTCCAGGCCTGCTAAACAAACAAACAAACAAACAAACAAAAATGTAGCTGAGTGTTGTGATGGGTGCCTGCAGTCCCAGCTACTAGGGAGGCTAAGGCAGGAGAATCTCTTGAGCCCAAGAGTCTGAGGTTGCTGTGAGCTATGATGCCATGGCATTCTTCAGAGGGCAACAAAGTGAGACTCTGTCTCAATTAAAAAAAAAAAAAAAAAGAAAACCTTATTTCCCCCTCATGCTTCCAAAAAGCAATAGTGACCAATGATATTTAATATCACAGTACATGTGAATGTGTTAAGTTTCTCTATAAAGAGATAAAGAGCTAATTAGGTTGTGACAAAAGGAAACATCCAGTATTACTGCTCATAAACAAAAGGGCCAGGTACGCTGGCTCATACCTGTAATCCTAGCACTTTGGGAGGCTAAAGTGGGTGGACTGCTTGAGCTCAGGAGCTTAAGACCAGCCAGAGCAAGAGTAAAACCCTGTTTCTATTAAAAGTAGAAAAAAAATAGTCTAGCTGGGCATGGAGGCATATGCCTGTAGTCTCAGCTACTTGGGAGGCTGAGGCAAGAGGATCACTCGAACCCAAGTGTTTTGAGGCTGCTGTGAGCTACAATGACACCATGGCACTCTACAAGGGCAACAGAGTGAGAGTCTGTCTCAAAAAACAAACAAACAGACAAACAAAACCTCAAAAAAGAAAATCTTAATATAGAAAATAGAAATATGAGAAAATATATGTTTAGAAAATACAAACAAAGCAGCAATGATAATTAACATCAAATACAGACTCCAAGGTAAAAATAAGTACCACTAAAAAGGATAAAATATTTATATCACAGTAAAGTTACATAAAGTAAGAGGATGCCTCCATATCAAACAGCATAACAGTAAAATAGATAAATCAAGTAGTCAAAAAGGTGCAGATAATTGGAATAATACAGTTACAAATTTGATTTCATACTCAGTTATGGAACTTTGCATGCTACAAAGAATATACGTATTTCTTCAAATATCCATGGACCATGCATAAAAGCTAATCACACATTTACTCAGCCACAAAAAAAACTTGGATAAAATCTAGAAAGTAGAAATATTCAGGCTAAATTCTCTGACCACAATGCAATGTAATTTATCACTTTTTAACAGGTTAAAAAAGAAAGATACAGTGGGCTGGTTAGCTCAAAGAAATAAAGCTTAAATTACTGCACAAATAATACCTTTAGATTTAGACTTCCTATCTTTCAAGTGTTTCTGCTTTTATACATTTCAGGAATGAAATAAAAGTTCAGAGAGCAAGGACTTTGTTCACTACAACAAAACAACTATGTATCCTCAGAACACAGTAGATGCTAAATATTTTTAAAAGTCTTTTGTTTTTTTTTTTGGCCAGGGCCAGTTTTGAACCCGCCACCTCTGGTATATGGAGCCTGTGCCCTACTCCTTTGAGCCATAGGCCCCACCCAATGCTAAATAATTTTATTTTTATTTTTTTGCAGTTTTGGCCTGGGCTGGGCTTGAACCCGCCACCCCGGGTTATACGGGGCCAGCACCCTACTCCTTGAGCCACAGGTGCAGCCCTGTGCTAAATATTTTTTGAATAAATTAATGACAGATTTTTATAGTACATTATATCTGTTATATACCAGGTATGTTAAATACCTTTTAAAAATGTAGTAAAATGTAACATCCATGTCTGGGAGTCAGCATTTTTAGCAATTATGCATACCAGGAAATTCTGTGTTCCTAATTATTGAGAGCCAATAATTTACCAAAAATGATGAAACCATTTGGTTCAGAAACTAAAGTGATGACAATCCAGAAACATTACCTTAAAAGTCAGAAACAGGGGCAGCGTCTGTGGCTCAAAGGAGTAGGGCGCCGGCCCCATATGCTGGAGGTGGTGGGTTCAAACCCAGCCCTGGCCAAAAACTGCAAAAAAAAGTCAGAAACAGTGTATCTATTATAACATTGTTCTGGCAGTTTTAATGAATGTAATGAAAAAATAAAGAGAGTGGGAGAGAGGGAAGAAAACATCATTACATTACCAAGAAAAAAAGATAATCGCGTTAGTCTGCAGGTTAAATGACTGCATATCCTAGAAAACCGTTGGGATTTAAAATGAAAAATGTGGTTAATTCAACATAAGTACTAATATAAATTTTTAATATATCAACAATAATCATAAAGGAAAATGAGCATGCACAACAGCAGCCACTCAAAAAAAAAAGCAAGAAAGAGACTAAACAGGAAATGGATAGGAAGAAAACTATAAATAATTTTATTGAAGGATGCAAAAGATTAACTAGAACTCTGCTTGCTCTATACTATGTCAATTCAGCTAAGTTGGACTTAATTTCCCAGAATTCCCTTCTCTTTATAGTTCTGGGTAGTGTTGGCTACAGGGTACACTTTGCATGAGATTTAGAAGTCAGAAAAGCAGCAGCAGTCATCATTTTTACACTCTGAAGGTCAGTGCTGGGCATACTGTGCAGCTTGCACATGTTGCTGACGATCTGTTAGCTCACCTAACAGTTAGCACAGGGAATAGCTAGATTTGCTTCTCCTTCAGCGCTCATCAGACTTTCTTTCAACTTCTTCAAATTCTAGGTCTGCATGTGCAGTTTCAAAGTCACAACTGTCAGTCACTTCTGCAGGTCACCCACAGGATCAAAACTGGAGTTGGCGAGAGACAAATGCAGGTTCCATTTTGTCTCCAAAGGTTTCACTTTGTCCTTGCTCTCATCCATATCCAGCATCCCTGCCTGACTGCCAGTCCCGCTGATCTGCAGCAACTTTAAGCTCAACAAGAGATTCAGGCAACAGCCAGCACAGAGTCCCCACCAGCTCCTTAGTTCCATAAGGTTTAACCTCTGTAATAAATCCCTTAATCTTTAACACACAAAGTACTTGTGCTTCTTTGATGGAACCTGATACACAAGTCAAACTGTCTCATTGCATAAGAAGACAACATTGATGGTGTTTGTCTCTTTAAGTTAGACTATAAATTTAATGCAATTCTTTTTGGGGGGGTAGACAGTCTTATTTTGCCACCCTCAGTAGAATGCCCTGGTGTCACAGCTCACAGCAACTTCAAACTCTTGAGCTCAAGTGATTCTCTTGCTTCAGCCTCCCAAGTAGCTGGGACTATAGGTGCTGGCTATTTTTAGAGATGGGGGTCTTGCTCTTGCTCAGGCTGGTCTCGAACCTATAAGCTGAGGCTCCACTCACCTCAGCCTCCCAGAGTGCCAGAGTTACAGGAGTAAGCCACTGCACTTGGCCCTTTAATGAAATTCTAATCAAAATCATGAAGGGATTTTTTTTAGGAACTTCATCAAATGATTCTAAACTTCATTTGAAAGAATAAATGCTAACAAACTTTTGAATAAAGCAGAGTAATGTTGAGTATTGAAAGGTGAATACGAAGTCCAGAACCAGATCAACTATGTGAAGGGTGAGGGGAGGAGGAATAACTTGTGTGTAAACTCCAAATTGGTAGAGAAATAATGTATTATTTAACCCAGATCCTGTTATCAGTTAGAATTCTTAAATGCACAGAAGAGAAACACTCAGCGGAAAAACTCTGTATAAGTGAAAAATAAATTTATTAAAAGGATATTAGGAAAGCACAGACTTGCTATGTTTAAAAACTATCCCTCAAAAACCTCAGTCAAAATGACATTGGAACATTGGTCTGGCGAAGTCCTCCCTGCCATAGCTTGCACTGCCCAAACTCCTGTCACCAGACATTACCATTGCTGGTAACGGCAGACATATCAGTGCTGCCCTGTCTGCTTCTGCAATACAAGATTCTTGGCAGTATTTGTTTCCTTGATCTCAATACAAAATTCAAGTGGGGAAGATGGGCAAGAAATATCTGATTGGCTCAGTCTCAGTGACATGCTCACACCCTCCTAGCTGCAAGGTTGGAAAAGCCAGCACAGTATGTAGGCTTTCCAGCATATTTAGATGGTCCCAACTTACGATGGTTTAAGTTACAATTTTTCAACTTTATGATGGGCCCACTGGGGTATTAAATGCATTTTCAAATTACAATATTTTCAACTTATGATGCATTTAACTCCAGGGTAAGTTAAGGAGCATCTATATAGGAGAAAGTAGCCTGTATCTTCTTTCAAGATGTATTAGAAGAGGAATCTCCCAAACATACTATACTGAATAGGAAATGACCAGTCCACATAGGTAATCAGTAGATTAGAAAAGGCTATAATTACT
Source organism: Galagoides demidoff (assembly GCA_963574575.1). Classification (NCBI taxonomy): domain Eukaryota; kingdom Metazoa; phylum Chordata; class Mammalia; order Primates; family Galagidae; genus Galagoides; species Galagoides demidoff. Next base: position 11,511 of record CAUYQV010168530.1, read on the forward strand.
AAATATTACTGTAGGAAGTCAATCATCAGATGAAACCCAGATTACATCATTGACTTTCACTCTGTATAATGCAGTTCTATATAAATAGCTTTAGATTTTAAAATGTCAAATCCACATGGAAGGGTTTTACAATATGGATACAGAACATTTCTCTGGTCGAATTAGGAAAGGAAATCGGTTTGGTTGACTAGCTGCCTGGAAAATTTTCATGGTTCGGTAACTTTTTGTAATCAGTTTGGTTATCAAATTTAGGATATTTGTATGAATTTTTTTTTTTTTTGAGACACAATCTCACTTTGTCACCATCGGTAGATGCATCAGAGCTCACAGCAGCCTCAGACTCCTTGGCTCAAGTGATTCCCTTCAGCCTCTCAAGTAGCTGGGACTACAGGTGCCCTCCACAATGCCTGGCTACTTTCAGAAGCAGGGTCTCACTCTAGCTCAGGCTGGTCTCGAACTCATGAGCTCAGACAATCCATCTGCCTCAGCCTCCAAGAGTGCTGGGATTATAGGTGTGAGCCACCTCACCCAGCCCTATTTATATGAATTTATAAACAGAACTTTACATGGTTCAGCTAGCTAGATGAGCTCAAAATTATTTATGAGAATGTGATAAAAATCTAAAGCTTCTGCATAGCAAAGTTAAAAACAAATAAAAGGAAGAAATTTAGAACATTTATGCCAGAGAAATTTAGAACATTGTGACAAAGATTAGTAGTCCTGATTTATTATGGGCTCTTAAAACTAATAAGAAAAAATAAATATTCCAATAATAAGGTGGGCAATGTATATGAAAAGGCAATTTGGGAAAGGAAGAAATACAGAAATACAAATGGTCGAAAAAAAAAAGAAGTCTCAAGCTGTCGCCCTGGGAAGAGTGCCATGGAGTCATCATAGCTCACAGCAATCTCCAACTCTTGGGCTCAAGCCATCTTCTTGCCTCAGTTTTTCTATTTTTAGTAGAGACAGGGTCTCCCTCTTGCTCAGGCTGATCTTGAACTCACGAGCTCAAGCAATCCACCATCCTTGGCCTCCCAGAGGGCTAGCATTATAGGTGTGGCCACCATGCCCGGCCTAAAAAATTTTTTTAAAAGATTTTAACTTTATTAGTAAGCAACTGAATTCCAATTAAAATGAGATCTCTATGTAAGATTGACAAAAGATTACTAATACTCTCTATAAATAGTAGCAGTAGAGAAATGATACTTTTAAAGATCATTAGCAAGATAGCCAGGCACCATGTTGTGCCTGTAGTCCCAGCCACTTGGGAGGCTAAGGCAAGAGGATGGCTTGAGCCCAAGAATTTGAGGTTGCTGTTAGCTAAGATGACAGAGTAATAGAGAAAGACTCTGTTTAAAAAAAAAAATTATCAGCTAGAGTATAAATTGGTATAATCTGCTAGTGGATAATTTGACTATCTTATCAAAAACCATAAAAAGTAAGCAAATACTTTTAACTTACCATTTCCAATTCTAGGAAAATAAGAAAATAATTAGATAAACACAAAGAACTAGACAAGAATGTTCAGCATGACACTGTTTAATAAAAAATTAAAAACAATTTTGGGGGGCAGGACCCAAATATAAGAGGGTCCTTATCTAACAAAAGCAATCAATGTAACTTGGTTCTGTGTACTCTCAATGAACCCCCAACAATAAAAATAAATTAAAAACAGTATGTATGTCTAAAATATGGGGCTAGTGAAATAAATTACACACATTATACAGCTATTAATAAAATACTTATTCCATACTTACTGACATAGAAAGATGTTCAATAGACAATACATTTTAAAAGGCATCCTATTAAAATACGTAAAATATCACATTTTTGCTTGAAAATATACATGGACACATTAAAAAATTTGGAGGGCTAACATGGGCATTGTGGTGGGCACCTGTAGTCCCAGCTACTTGGGAGGCTGAGGCAAGAGAATTGCCTAAGCCCAAGAGCTAAAAGTTGCTGTGAGCTGTGACAGCACAGCACTCTACGGAGGGCAACACAGTGAGACCCTGTCTTTTAAGAAAAAAAAAAATCTGGAGGGCTGTTCATGTTGTTTTTTACCTCAGTGGTGGGCTAATCTATGTAATCATTATTTTTTTCATTTCTTTTGGATTTTCTAAAAATTGTCATTGTCTTACTATTATTATTATAAAACCAACAAAGCTACTTTGAAAAGTTAAAGGCACTAGTAATTAACAACTCAGACCATGATGCTAAAGTCAACTTCTTGAAAGTGTAATTTTATTTTATTTTATTTTATTTTATTTTATTTTATTTTTTTGAGACGGAGCCTCAAGCTATCCCCCTGGGTAGAGTGCCATGGCATCACAGCTCATAGCAACCTTCAACTCCTGGGCTCCAGCGAGTCTCCTGCCTCTGTCTCCCAAGTAGCTGGGACCACAGGCGCCCACCACAATACCCGGCCATTTTTTGGTTGCAGCCATCATTGTTGTTTGGTGGGGCCGGGCTGGGGATTCGAACCCACCACCTTAGGTGTACGTGGCTGGCGCCTTAGCCGATTGAGCCACAGGCGCCGAGCCGAAAGTGTAATTTTAAAAATGTAGAAACCTATTTATAAAACTACAAATATATATCAACAAAGACATTAAAATATGACATTAACCTCATAAGTCAAATTTATAATATAAATATTTGTTCATAGTTATATATTAGTTGATACATGAAGTCTATATGAAAGATTTCTATATCTTCACACAAAATAAACTTACGTAGATACCTTACATTGAGAATACTTACTTTGCAGAGAACAACTACTTTGTTAATGATAATGGAGTCAATGACAATCATTAAATTCTTGGTCATTTGCAATAACAAAAATTGTTCTCTAAAGCACTAAGATGGGGTTATTTTCTAAAGACTCTTCCAGGATGAAGAAATAAGGATTTCCAGGTACTCTCAACTAAGAGATGCCATCAAAAAGCAAAAAAAATATATAAAAGATACATCTATTACAAGGTCATGAATCCTTCCCATTAACCTCAGGATTTATAATGCCACAAATTATTAATTATTACCTGTACTTTAGAAAAATTGACACCTGAATGGATAAAGTCAACATGCTTACAGGCTTACTGCATACATTTTGAACTTTATAAAATATCACTTTCAACCAAGGATAAATGCCAACATCCACTTAGCTGGATGGGAATGGGGAACAGAAAGCTTGAATTAACAGCCAAGTCTGAGAGGCATCACAGCAGCAGCAATAGTCCCTTCCTTTGGTAAGCTGTGGCTTACAAGTTAGTCCTAAGGAAAAGGAAGGCCATCCAGGTAGATGAGTGTGAGAAGAACCCAGGCTGGACACAGACTACACAGGCACCTAACACAAAAACTCTGCTGCACTCAAACGCTATTTATACATGCATTTAACAAATTTGTTTGCAAATCTCATTATAGAAGGCAGACAAAAATCCACTTAACTGCAAATGTCATGATGTCACTAGTAAGACATTGCATTGCATCCTCTTTCTCTCATGAAGCAATATTTATAATTATTATATATATATATATATATATATATATATTTTTTTTTTTTTTTTTTTTGTGACAGAGTCTCACTATGTTGCCCTGGATAGAATGCTCACAGCAACCTCTAACTCTTGGGCTTAAGAGATTCCCTTGCCTCCCAAGTAGCGCCCACTACAGTGCCCGCCTATTTTTTGTTGTAGTTGTCATTGTTGTCCAGCAGGCCCAGGCTGGGCTCGAACCCACCAGCCCTGGTGCATGTGGCCAGTGCTGTAACCACTGAGTTACAGGTGCCAAGCCTATAATATATTATTTAAATGTTATTAACCTTACATATTACATGATGAATTTTGATTCCAAAAGGATTGGGTAGCTAATAAAGAGTTAATCAGAAAAGTGAAAAATCAAAAGATTCCTTTGAGTATTTAAGTGATGATCCAAATTTTAAAATCTGAAAAAGAAAAACTTACTATTTACAAATAACTGTATCATGGACAATGAATAGAAAATACAAATACATAATGGGAATGAAACAAATGTTTTATAAATGAAAAGCATAAAACAGCTTGATTGAAAGAGGAACAAAAAGCTCCTATGAGTGAACTTTGAAGCAGATTCTGTAGCCTCAGTCAAGCCTTCAGATTTCTGCAGCCCCACAAGTATCTGAACTGCAACTTCATGATACCCTGGGCCAGAAGGACCCAGCAAAGCCTCTTCCACAGTCCTGACCCACAGAAAGAATGAAATAATTTTTTGTTTTCAGAAACTCTAAGAAGCTTCTACCTTAGAACCTCTAAGTTTTGGTATAATTTTGGTTTTCAAAGCCTCTAAATTTTGATATAATTTGTTACATAGCAAAAGACATCTAGAATGGTAGTGTTTCTGTTTTTAAGCTAGTAACTGTGGGTCCAGAAACACACATTTGTGGCCTACTTAACTATCAGTACAGATATTTAACATCTCTGGCTTCGATTCTTACTATGAGATAGAGACATTTACTAAATATTCTTCCTCTATTACTGATTGTCACTGATTGGGACACTTAAGTATACCCATTTTTCTTTTTAAAACATTATCTTTTCTACTTCCTGTTCCTCCTCCTCAAAAAAAAAAAAAAAGAAAAGAAAAGAAAAGAAAAAGGACTCTTGAACCTCCTAAACTCCTAAGCTTTATTTTACAAATTCAGTTTTGTTGGGAAGTTTTTTAAAGAGTAGAAACTGTTTTCTTTTCATTTGTCATGTATAAAATCTAATATGCTTAAGTTGTTTAGTAAATATTTCATTATACTATAAAAGAGGGTAAGTGCCTAAGCAATCCTCGGCCTATAACTAAAGTTATTTTGGATGACTTCTCTCACATTACAGCCACATCGTAAATTCTCTCCCTGACTTGCAGCAGCCACTTTCTGTCATTATAGCAAATGCCATTAACTATGGGGCCTCCAAAGCATACACAGTAGCAATTCCTCCTTTCCTTAATCCCACAAACACATAATTAGCTAGTTACTTTAATTATACTCATATGCTATCATATATTGTTTGCCAATAATCTCAGACATTATTTGTCAAAACAAATAAGAGCTGACAAATTCCCAAGTGGAAATGTCATCTCTTGCTTCAACTTTCCCATTTCCCCGCTAACTTAACAAATTATTTACAAACACCTGAAAAAGCATGGCCCCAAATCCGAAACCTGCTTTTATTATGCTTTACCAGTAAGTCCTTTTCACTCAACTGTAGTTGCTGTGAAACTTAATATATTTAATTTCTTTAATGGTAAAGCAATAAAGGCAGGTGCCAAATGTAATGCAACCAACTGGTAGAGAAAGGAAGCACAAATTTTGCTCACTGTTACTGAAACTTTTTATAAAAAAGCCAGCCAGATCTCCGTACAAAGAATGTTAGGTCCTAAGACCATTACAAATGAAACATACAATTCTGAATTCAATATGTTTCAAGACTCAGGAAATTCCCACGGACATCGTTTTCTCAGGCTGGTGTGATGCAGCAATTTTTAAAATGTTGTTTTAAAAAATGGGGTAGGAATTCCTCCTGTCTGCAGAGAAGCAACCATGTCACACTTAAAAGCATTCAAGCCTCTCGGAATTCGGGACACAAAGGGCTCTTAGACCCTTCTGTCAAGGCAGGCAAAGGGCTCCTCCGGCAGGACCCCTGGGCCCCCGCCCTCGGCCAGGAAAACAATAGGGGCACGGAGCCCAGGTGAGGGCTGGGTATTAAGGAGAGCTAGAAGGAACGCGAAGTCGGTGCCAGGTGTCCCCGCCGACCTGCGAGTCACCGCGCCCCGCTCGCTCCGGCTCCAGCGTGCCTGCCCTCCCAGCGCGCCCTCCGCATCCGCAACTCGGGCACCCGGACTCCACACTCGGGTGGTCCCGCCTCCGCCCAGCCACCTCCAGACGCAGCTTGGGGGCGGTGTTCCGCCCCTCCCCTCGTCGCAGCTCAGCTGTACCCACCCTGGGTTCTCCCGGCTGAAGCCGGCAGCAGCGCCCACAGCGGCCCCGCCCTCGCCTCCTCCCCCGGCCAGCACCACAGAGACGCGGGCGCCGGCCAGAGCGGCTCCGGCCCGTGCGTCGGCCGGCCGGGGGGACGCCGGGATACCGGCTTCCTGCCGAGTCGCAGCAGGGCCCTACCCCGATGCTCTTGGGTGGACTGGGCAGATACCGCGAGCTCCCCTCTCTAAAGGGGACCCTTGGGAAGTCGAGGTGAGAAGTGAAAAAAGTGCGCTGTTAGTTTCCTTTATCAAACCCAAGGAGTCGTTTCTCGGGTTAGTTGCGTCCTGCCACAAACTTGGCCACCGACATCCCCACGATTCACCCAAGTGGCTGCTGGGAAGCTGCATACCGAGAACTGGCCTCCCCGAATGGTGGACGCACGGGCCGTACACCTGACGCGGCAGCTGCCACGGGCAGTCGGGGCGTCGAAGGTGCAGAGATAGTGCCATCTCTCGTCAGTGAACCCTTCAGGGTCGGGGACTGTGGCATCGCCTGACCTCGCGGACCCGACACGCCTCGGTGGCGCTTCACTGCCCCCTTGAGGATTTCTCGATAAGTTTTTTGCGACTACGGGGCAGATTGTTGGGTTCCTCCCCTTTTTTTGCGGACGGCAGTAACGCGGCTACTCAATGGTGACTTCTAAATCTCGGGCTCACGCCTGTAATCCCCGCACCCCGGGAGGCCGAGGCGGGTGGGTTGCCTGAGCTTACAGGTTCGCGACCCAGGCTCTAAAAGTAGCCGGGCGTTGTGGCGGGCGTCTGTAGTCCCGGTAACTTGGTAGGCAGAGGCCAAAGGGCCGTTTCAGCCCAGGAGTTTGAGGTTGTTGCTATGACGCCATGGCACTCTACCAAGGGTGACAAATTAAGACTCGTGTCTCAAAATAAAAATCAAAAATAATCTCAGAGTCGAAAAAACAACTGCAGGCAGGGTAGTCTGACCCTATTTACCGAACCAAGAAGAAAGTTTGTTTACTGGACTGTGGCCAGATCCTGTCCTCTGTCTGGGAGTGGGGGTAGCCCAAAAGAAGAGGTCGGGGATCGTTTTTTCTTCCTCTTCCTGTCTACGTTTATTGAAACAAGTGTCAGATGGAAAACAATGGCGGCAGTGGGATTATATTTTATAATTGACAGAGACCAGAACAACGGCAATCTTCAAGCAAACCCAGGCTACTCAGAGAACCTTAAAGTTTCTCAGGCACAGAACTTTTCATCGCTTGTCACATTTTTGGTTCTTAGCTAGTGGAAAAGACTCAATTGAGGGGAAAAATTATACACATTTTAACCCCCACATAGTTTAAGAGCTAATTGAAAATATTATCAAATATAATTTTTAGTGCTTTTACCCATGTGAAGGGCAAATTTTCTGTGTGAATGCGTTAACAATTACCCTATGGCAGCATAGTACCAAGTCTTCCTATCATATGGGCCTTCTGGAGCTATTTAAGATGTAGATGGCATCCTACAAACAAAAACAAAAATAAAATTGTACAGTTCTTTTCTGTATAGTCAATCTAAGGCCTGAGGGCACTGATTTATTTATACAACACATACTGAGGGCTCTGTGTGGGCTTCAGAATGACTTTATAGAACTCAGGTTCTAGTGAAGGATATAGACCTGCAGTCCCCAAATTCCCTGCGTGTGGACCTGTCCTTGGCCTGTTAGGAACCAGGCTGCACAGCAGAAAGTGGGCAGTAGACCAGCCAAGTTTCTTTATTGACAGTGTTCCTCATCATTGCCTAAACTCTGCTTGTCACATGACTGGAGCATTAGATTCTCATAGGACTATGAACCCCATTAGAAATTGCAGCATGCCAGAGATCTGGGTTGCTGTGCTCCTGAGAATCTAAAGCCAGAGGTGAGGCAGTGATGCTAGCACTGGGGAGTGGCTACAAACAGGGATTATCATTAGAGAGGTTTGACTACAAAGAGATCATAATATAATTAATAAATACATTATTTTTAATATATAATATTATTACAATTAATAAATTGCAGATTTACAGCAAAATCATCCCAGCCTTCCCACCCTTCTTCCCTTTCCCTATCCATGGAAAAATTGTCTTTCAGTTCCTGGTGCCAAAGAGGTTGGGGAATCATTGACTATAGACCACAAGGAAACAAATAAGCTGGACAGATTGTAGTAAGCAATAAAAAGGAAATAAGTGGTATGATGAAATAAGAGTTGGAGAGGCTAACTTTAGTTGGGTAGTCAGGGAGGCTCCTCTGAGGAAATGATACTTGGGCTGAGACTGAAATGTGAAGGAGTCCAGCGTTAGATGACCTGAAAAGGGCATTGTGCTCTTTCAGCACACTCATGTTATTACTCCCAATCAAATATAGCCTTTCTTTTCTCTACATTTTTTCTTTTTGTTTCCTCTGTGGCTTTTCCCTTACATGTGAAGAGCCTGGTCTTTTATATAAACAAATTAGACATTTTTGGTTGTATTTGGTATAATCTTGAAGACCTTTAAATGTGTAGTTTTTTCTTTCCTAATAGACTTTCCCAATAAACAGTGATTTTGGTGAGCTCATTTCTCTTAATTTCACACTTTTATAGAAAAAAATTAGACATTTTTGGTTGTATTTGGTATGTTCTTTAAGCCTTTTAGATGTATGGTTTTGTTCTTTCCTAATAGAGCTGTGACAAATAGCACTTGTTGTACTCTTTTCTCTTAATTTCATATACTGTGCAGCATAAATTTTTCTCATGTTCAAAAGCAATGAACATATCTTATTCAAGGCAATTTAGATAAAATTTAGTCTTTGCATAAGTGCTTGATTCTCATCTTCAATTGCCTACATCAGTTTTTCTTTAATTTTTTGAGAGCTAGTTCTCTCTTAGCTCTATTGAAAAGTACTTAGGGTAGAGAGACTAAATAGCAAATAATTAAAGGTACGATTCTGCAGATTAAAGAAGAAAAACTTGACAACAGTGAATGCTCTGTAAGATAAAAGCTTTTCTTATAAATCTAAAATAACAAGTGAAATAGTTTAAAATTTCAAAATAGTCCTTTATTAGTTTATTATAGATATATATTTTAAAACTTTACAAATTAGGTAGAATACCTCCAAAATTAAATGTCAATTCTCATGCAATCATTGTGTAAAAGTGATACATAACTGTTTCTTGGCTTACTAGTAGTATTACACCAGTCACTTGAAATAACATCCCTAAGATTTAATAATATACCGTAATAATGCCACCTTTCACTTTTTAGAGTTTGATAGAAGGCAGTCAATATCCTGAAGGATTTCAGAAGTTTTTTTCAATGCTACTGATACTCTCTTTTCATTAACTTCTTCTAGCAAGGTTTCTGTAGATCTTGGTTTACAATTATCAGAAAACTGTTCTTTTTTCTTGTTAGAAATCTCTTTCAGGACTCCACTGTTCTCCAACAGCACTGAATTACTTAGTTAAGGAACTTTTCTCCACATTTCCATTATATAAAGAACTTTATTTTTCAGAAAACCTGGGCTTCATATTAAAGTATTATTTCTCAATTGGAAGTAAGATCTCTTAGATCCTTAAGAGTTGGGGCTTCAGAGCTTATCAAGTTTACCCTTTATAGATGAGGAAGTTAGTTATAGAGGGGGAAAGGAAAACAAAGTATGTATGCGTGTATTTGGGTGGAGGTTTGAAGGTAGAAGAAATAAAAGATAAAATCTTAAAAATTAAAAGCCATTAAAAAAGTAACATTTCCTTAAATGAAGAAATGTTATGGGAATTAAAAAAAAAAGAGTAGGGATGATAGGATTATAAACAATCTGTGTAGTGTATTTTTTAATTTAAAAAGAGAATAAAAATAAACTGTCTTCTCTTATAGAACTGCTTTATTATTTGAATGATTAAAGAAATATTAGAAGAGAAAACAAATATAAATGAATGGGGTGAGAATGTACAGAACAGGCCTGGCACAGTAGCTCATGCCTGTAATTCTAGCACTCAGGGAAGCTTAAGTGGGAGGATTGCTTGAGCCCAGGAGTTTGGGCAAGAGCGGGACCCTATCTGTATCAAAAATATAAAAATTAGCTGGGCTTGGTGGTACATGCCTGTAGTCCTAGCTATTCAGGAGGCTGAGGCAGGAGGACTACTTGAGCCCAAAAGTTTGAGGTTGTAGTGATCTATGACACTACTGCACATTAACTTGGGTGATAGAGAAAGACTCTGTCCCCTCCCGCCCAAAAAAAAAATGTGCAGAAAAAAGGGTTTTGTAAGAAAAAGAAGTCAGGTCTTAAAGTTATAATTTAGAATGTAGTTGCATGAAAAAGTCTCTAAAGGAGACCTTACTTAGTTCACTGTTCTCTGCCCCATTTAAACCTAAATAAAGAAAAATATGTGTGGGTGGTGCCTGTGGCTTAAGGAGTAGGGCACCGGCCCCATATACTGGAGGTAGTGGGTTCAAACCTGGCCCTGGCCAAAAATTGCAAAAAAAAATGCTAGTACCTTCCAAAAGCAAGATGCAGCTTAAAATACAATCTTAAATATTTTCTGACTCAATAAAGCTCAGCAATATACATGTATGGTTTAATATTCACAAAGTATTCAATCATGAAATAAGCCAAGAATAGAAAGGGAGTAATTATGCAGGGCAATGCATTCTATTTAAAGGATACAGTTGAACTTCTGTATCTTTTCAAGTTCCGAAGTAACAGACCTGTGCGCAAAAAAAAAAAAAAAAAAAAAAAAGTTCATGTAGTTGTCTGGTTCTTTTATATTCATGAAATTTCAAATAAGCATACTTGACTTTCTTTTCATAAAGATTAGAATTTTAAACCTATAATCCCAGCACTCTGGGAGGCCGAGGCAGGTGGACTGCCTGAGTTCATGAGTTGGAAACCAGCCTGAGTAAGAGCAAGACCCCATCTCTAAAAATATTTGGGTATTGCAGTGAGTGCCTGTAATTCATATAGGCATTATGAATGCTTATATATACTTATTTGTAATGCCTTCTCTTGATATTCCTACCTATACTGTGTTTCTCAGAAGAAAGGATCTTATTTTTTCATACTTTGCACATATATTAAGACCTCATTTACATGGAACTCTTAAGGAATGGATAGTTTGGAAGATTCAAGTTTTTACATAGTTGAATTAGGTGTTAAAACATAACTATTTTTTATTAAATTCCTTCTGGAATAGACTACCTATTCATTTCATTGTTTCTTTAAGCATAAAGGGTTAACATGATGAACATTAACTCTTTTTTTTTTTTGAGACACAGCCTCAAGCTGTCCCCCTGGGTAGAGTGCTGTGGCATCACAGTTCACAGCAACCTCCAACTCCTGGGCTCAAGGGAGTCTCCTGCCTCAGCCTCCCAAGTAGCTGGGACCACAGGCACTCGCCACAATGCCCGGCCATTTTTTTTTTTTTTTTGGTTGCAGCCGTTGGCAGGCCCAGGCTGGATTCGAACCTGTCACGTTAGGTGATGTGGCTGGTGCTTTAGCCACTTTAGCCACAGGCGCCGAGCCTGAACATTAACTCTTAACCATGTTCTATAGAACAAGATATTGGGGCAACTGGTATGGAACAGAAGGCTGAATGCAAACAACTCCAGCAGAACCCCTTATGTGTGTTCCTTGTCCTTTTTCTCATCAAGCTAGAATGAGATATGAGCAGTGGCATACAGCTACAAATAGTGTAATCTGACTAGCTCTCAAAATTAATGTGGATGTTCATCTAAAACATCTTTTTATTCACGTCACTGGAAAAGTCTTCACAGTTCATAATAGGGTATGTTACTTGTCTTTTTTATTGGCTTTTCTAAAATGAACCACATGTGCTGCCTTATTAGCTTGCACTGTTTTCCTTGTACTCTCGCCTTTGGATGGAAAATGAAAGAGGTATTTTATGATTTTAACCATCTGTGGTAAAGAACTTAGCTATGCCTTACTCTAAGCCTACTGATTCTTCATCATTACAAAAACAACTTTTTTCTCCTTTTTTTTTTTTTACATGAGACACATTTTTCTACAGAATATCTTCTGTACTATTTTTGAACTAACATTCCTATTAAAAAGTTAAGTCCGGCTGGGCACGGTGGCTTGTGAGCAAAAGTGAGACCTCAACTCTACTAAAAATAGAAAAACTAGCTGGATGTTGGAGCAGGCACCTGTAGTCCCAGCTACTCAGGAGGCTGAGGCAGGAGGATCTCTTGAGCTTAAGAGTTTGAGGTTGCTATAAGCTATAATCCATTCTACCCACAGCAACAGAATAAGACTCTGCCTCAAAAACCAAACTAAAATAAATAAAATGTTGAATCAGTAAGTTAATGGAAGGTGAGATGAGAAAAAAACACTGAAATAAATTTAGGTAGCATTTTATTGTACAATCTCTTCCTTCAACCTATCTTCTTTGACAAGAAAACTAATCAGAGTAAAAATGCCCAGCTTTGCAAGGGGAATGGAGCTATTACTCCTCAGTTCCTTTAGCTTGTCTCTCTGTCACTCCTAATTGCTTCCACTTTAGCTGCTATCAACAACCTATTCTTTCACTTTTTAGTCTGTCTTGAAAGTTATCCTCTTCTCAGCTTTCATATAAAAAGCCTGGCATTTTACTAACTTTGCCAGCTGAGCAATGGTGAAGTGACCAAGTTTTTTAAAGCCACATATAATTTCCCTTTTTTCCCAAATGTTTTCCACTAGCTACTTAAGCAAATGTTCTGCTCCCAAACAGACTGAGGGATAAGGGAAGCTGGATTCTTTGATACCAGTGATTTCAAATTTGATTTGATGTGGTTTAAGAAATAACAGGAAAAGGTGATAAAAATCAAGCTTAATGTTTACACTACACGTTGCTATACCACCTCACAACTTCAAAAGCTTTCTAAATTCTTCCTGTTATCCTTCTCTCCCAATATATATGTAGGCTATACTTGCAGTGATACTAATCTTCCTAATGACATTTTTCCTATAATCGCATCAAGTCTGAACTCTATTACAATATACATTTCTATCCATCAAACGTCACACTATACCCTAACAGATAGCAACCGCTCCATAAAAACTATCTTCTTAGCATCTCCACAGGCCAAAATACCCTTTTTACTTCTGTCCTTGCTTCTCCCCTAAAACATCTTATTTTCCCAAAATATTCCTTTCAAGTCCAGTTTAAGTACCTTGCACACCAAAAACATATAAGGACTAAAATACTTGCTTTATTTGTTGATTTGCCAATTAATTTGAAGGAGATAACTAAAATGATAGAAATTATTTTAAAAACCAACTTTTTTTCTTTTTTTCAGACAGAGTCTCACTCTGTTGCCTGGGATAGAGTGTCCTGGCATCATAGCTCACAGCAACCTCAGCCTCTCAGGCTCAAGTGATCCTCTAGCCTCAGCCTCCCCAGTAGCTGGAACTGGAGACAACAACCACAACAACTGGCTATTTTTTTTTTTTTTGAGACGGAGCCTCAAGCTATCCCCCTGGGTAGAGTGCCATGGCATCACAGCTCATAGCAACCTCCAACTCCTGGGCTCAATCGAGTCTCCTGCCTCTGCCTCCCAAGTAGCTGGGACCACAGGTGCCTCCACAACACCCGGCCATTTTTTGGTTGCAGCCATCATTGTTGTTTGGCGGGCCCGGGCTGGGGATACGAACCCGCCACCTTAGGTGTATGTGGCTGGCGCCTTAGCCGATTGAGCCACAGGCGCCGAGCCTTTTTTTTTTTTTTTTGAGAGACAGGGTCCTGCTGTTGCTCAGGCTGGCCTTGAACTCCTGAGCTCAAGCAATCCATCCACCTCGGTCTTCCAGAGTGTGAGGATTACAGGCATTGAGATACCACGCCTGGCCTTCATGTGAAGTTTTCAATGCAAAGTTTTTGATCTTCTGATATGATGAAATATAATAAATTAGATGTCTGGCTCGGTGCCTGTGGCTCAAGTGGCTGGGGCGCCAGCCACATACACCTAAGGTGGCGGGTTCGAATCCAGCCTGGGCCCACCAAACAACAATAATGACTGCAACCAAAAAATAGCCGGGCATTGTGGCAGGCGCCTGTGGTCCCAGCTACTTGGGAGGCTGAGACAGGAGACTCGCTTGAGCCTAGGAGTTGGAGGTTGCTGTGAGCAGTGAAGCCATGGCACTCTACCCAGGGGGACAGCTTGAGGCTCTGTCTCAAAAAAAAAATAAATAAATAAATTAGATGTCTGATTAGAAATAAATTACTTTCAAGCTTAAGTTATTAAAAACATAGGAGTTAAATATGTTTAAAACCAAGAAAAGATTTTTATTTTTAAAAAAAGCCTCAGAGTTTACCATTTGACACATTAAGTTTGAAGTATTAGTTTGCTCTTCTACATAGATTAAGTTTAAAAGAAATATGAGGGCTCAGCGCCTGTGGCTCAAGTGGCTAAGGCACCAGCGACATACACCTGACCTGGCGGGTTCGAATCCAGCCTGGGCCTGCCAAACAACAAGGATGGCTGCATCCAAAAAATAGCCGGGTGTTGTGGCAGGTGCCTGTAGTCTGAGCAACTTCAGAGGCGGAGGCAGCACAATCTCTTGAGCCCAGGAATTGGAGGTTGCTGTGAGTTGTGATGGCAAAGCACTCTACCCAGGGCAACAGCTTGAGACTCTGTCTAAAAATAACTAAATAACTAAATAATAAATAAAAGAAATATAAGTACCAATTTTCTTCAAGAATAGAAGAGGAAGGATGTGTGGGCATCTCTTTGGGACTAGTCTGGGTCAGCCTTCTGCACCATGATATTACTGTTGTCACATATCTAGAGTGAACATATTAAAATAAACACTTGGAAAATGAAGCAGTATACATTATAGAAGTATACAAAAAAATGGAAAAATCATTAAGACAATTTGGGGTACAAGGGTAGATAAAAAATGTTCCTGGGTAGTTTTCTAAATTTTTTTCACTGGTTATAGAGAAAGCAAGTTTTTCCCCGTTATTTAGCAAGAATAAAACGATTTGCTAACATTTGTGATTAATAAAAATAATATTTTAGAATCAAAATAAAGGTGAAAGTTGGATATTATTTCAAATTCAAAGTATAAATTTTCCTTTCAGTTTTTTGAAGTAAAATGAGTTTCACTGTCTTATCATAAAATGCATTTACACATAATAAGCCTAAGTAAGCATTTACTTCTTAAAAGAAATTCTGTGAACATTCTCAAGTAAAATCACTAAAATGTGACTTAATTCTACAAGTACAACTATTAGAACTAATAACAAATTACATAAACCAAAAGACAAAAAACATAATCATAAGAAGCTGACCTTCCCCATTTAAATTGTATTCACTGCATAGAAATAGACACAATTTTAGTTATTTGTGGTTGTAACCTCATTTCAAATCAGTTATAAAACTAGTTAATTGGCTAATACAGCTGCCCATACCCCTCCACAGCAGGTCAGTGTGTCTGTAACACACTTCACTAAGAAAAATCACTTGAATACAACTGGAAATGACTGAAGCTGATTTGACCCTATTTCATTATGCTAAATACCAGTGTAACTATTAACTTTGAAACCAGTTGGAAAGACTTCATTCACATTAACCACACAGGAAAAACTAAAAATATATATAACATTTAAGTAATGTTTATATGTCTCTGTCAAATAAAAGTGAAACATAAAAATAATTTGTAAAATTGCCTGTCAGTACCTTTCATATGTTCCAGGGTGTTCAGTCTGAATTAATTGATCTTGTCCATCTGGAAAAGTTAATTTACACCAACCTAAGTTAAGACCTTGATTTACCTTCAGAAGCAAGGAGGAAAGGTTAAGTTTTATTCTAAAACTGAAAACAAAAACGTAACAACCAACTTCATTAGCAACTTAAAAAAATAAGAGTAGTCATTAAAAATTTGACAATTTAAATGTATTTTACGTGGAACATAGGTATGATTTAACCACCACTCATATAAATAGTCATCAAAGAGTAAAAAATTCTAATCCCTCTCTTTATTAATTATCTTCATAAAACGGTTGTCATAGCATTTTGATTTTTGCTAAGAAATCCAATGAGATCAGTAAAGCCTCTTGACAGATTTTATACTTCAATAATAAATTGAGGTAGTGTGGACTTTGTTTTTGTTCTGTTTCACACTAACAACCAATGACAAAAAGATTTCAGTCTGATGTAGACTCACTTGTCTCTTTTCAACAGAAGAGCTGAAATTCCAATTTAGTGTTAGCGTAATGCCATCTAAAAAGACAGCATGTACTTTGTCATCAGAGTAGGCAAGAAATCTTCCCACATTGGGTATGAACGATTCTTTCAAAAGCAAAGGCAGTATTTTGCTGTCATTGATCCCAAGTACCTAAAACCAAGTAAATAAAAATAGTAGGAAACAGGCTTATCCATTAATAAGATTTAAATGAATATTAATGAACTGTAATGCAACTTTAGATTCTTATTCCAAGTTCAATATTGGTAGGATATTTATGTATGTTTGAATCTTTCCAGAAGTGAATACCCAGAACAGTCTATTTATAAGTAGATTAAGTCCTAATATCTTAGAAAAGTCACTGTTGTGTTCTGAGCTTTACACAGAATATAGACAAAGATTAGAAACTACAGCAACATACAGGTTTGTATAAGTTAGTATAGATACAGAAATCAAACCATAAGAATCACTTTCTCTAAGACAGCATTAAAGAATTTACTTTCGGCTCGGCACCTGTGGCTCAATCGGCTAAGGTGCCAGCCATGTACACCCAAGGTGGTGGGTTCAAATCCCCAGCCTGGGCCCGCCAAACAACAATGATGGCTGCAACCAAAAAATGGCCAGGCGTTGTGGCGGGCGCCTGTAGTCCCAGCTACTTGGGAGGCGGAGGCAGGAGACTCACTTGAGCCCAGGGGTTGGAGGTTGCTATGAGCTGTGATGCCATGGCACTCTAGCCAGGGGGACAGCTTGAGGCTCTGTCTCAAAAAAAAAAAAAAAAAGAATTTACTTTCACAGTTATGAACACATAGAATACTGTAATATCATGGTTTATAATGATGGCTTTTACACACTCAAATCCAATCAATTCTTCTGTCCTTTCCTTTCCATTAAAAACAAACTATATAAAATAAAAGTATAACTTACAAGCCTGATTTTTCAATTTATATTAGGTGGATATTTTTCTTTTTCTTTTTTTTTTGAGACAGAGCCTCAAGCTGTCACCCTGGGTAGAGTGCTATGGCATCACAGCTCACAGCAACCTCTAACTCCTGGGCTTATGCGAGTCTCCTGCCTCCACCTCCCAAGTAGCTGGGACCACAGGCGCCTACCACAGGCGCCTGCCACAACGCCTGGCTATTTTTTTTTTTTTGGTTGCAGCCGTCATCGTTGTTTGGCAGGCCCGGGCTGGATTCAAACCCACCAGCTCAGGTGTATGTGTCTGGTGCCTTAGCCGCTTGAGCCACAGGCGCCCAGCTTTTTTTTTTTTTTTTTTTTTTTTTAAGACAGTCTCACTATGTTGCCCTCGGTAGAGTACCCTAGCATCACAGCTCACAGCACCTCAAACTCTTGGGCTCTAGCTATTCTCTTGCCTCAGCCCTCCAAGTAACTGGGACTATAGGTGCCCTCCATAATGCCTGGCTATTTTTTTCTTGTAGTTGTCATTGTTTGGCAGGCCTGGGCCAGGTTTGAACCTGCCAGCCCTGGTGTGTGGGGCTGGCACCCTAGCCACTAAGCTACAGGTGCCGAGCCAAGGGTATTTTTCTTCATAAACCTATATCGTAACAAAGAACTTTTCACTTAACTTAAATGAAAGCAGACTGAATTTAGAAGTATAGGGATGCAAGCAATGAAGTAGTTAAAAAATATCTTCTTTTAAAAATAATTTTAATATACCATTTTCCAGCAGCATATGCGATAGTTATGGCTTAAAGAAAGTCTTGTTTTCGCACAATGTTGAAGAATTCTGTGAACATGAAAAAAACTACTTAATCATTTGCAAACAGTGAGATGCTCCAATTGCAGCTACCCATTCTCAAGGCCATACAACTTATAGATGGCAAGTTAACTCATTTACACTGAAATGTCTTGGGAACTCTTTGCTTCCAGAAATCCTTAAGCCCCAAGGCAACTATTGTTACTTTCCTTTGTGGCAATCTTAACCTACTTAAAGCCATTCTTCTAATTTTTAGCAGTGAAATTACTCCATGGAGGACTTCTTTTTAAGAGGTGATTCACAATGCCTAGAACAGGGGTCCTCAAACTTTTTAAACAGGGGGCCAGTTCACTGTCCCTCAGACCGTTGGAGGGCTGGACTGCAGGCCCTGGTATGCGTCGGCTGCTAAGCAGGACAAGCAGTGGTGGCAAAAACACCCGTCGGATGGGATAAATGTCCTAGGTGGGCCGTAGTTTAAGGACGCCTGGCCTAGAAGGTTTAGCAAAGTGGTAGGGATATGAATACCCTCAAAGTGGTAGGGATGTGAATCAAGTATTCCTGGGAAGTCAAATTACAAAATATGTTCCTTTATATCTCTATTTTCAAAGGTGTTTAGACATACATTTATAAAAAGAAATAAGTTAACTCAACAATCCACTTTCATTCTTCTGGATGCCGCAGACTGACAGAATTTAAGAAAACATATGAACTAAGGAACAAAAATGGACTTCATCTTTAGTATACTCTCAGAAATCTTTACTATTCTGAGATTGATAAAGAAGTATGAAATTTCAAATATATCATCAAATCTCCATGGTGATTTCAAGGAACAATAATGATGCCACACTTACCCAGAGAAAAGCACTTATTTCCTTTTAGCACAGGTTCAGCCAATATAAATGTTACACCATATTTAAATTTCAAAGCCAGAAGTAGTCTTATAATAATATAACGACTATTTTAAAAAGTTATGAGACCAGAAAAGTTGACAAATTTTACCAAAATTGTATATTTACATTGTACTTGCCAATTCTTTGTTTTGTTTCTTTTTTTTTTTTGAGACAGAGTCTCACTATGTCACCATTGGTACAGTGCTGTAGCGTCACAGATCACAGCAACCTTAAACTTTTGGGCTTAAGCAATTCTCTTGCCTTAGCCTCCTGAGTAGTTGGTGTACTTGCCAATTCTTAATCTTATCCTTAATTACAGGAAAGCAAATTGAGGTTTTTGGACAAGTAACACTTGACTCAGTTGAACTTGAAGAACTTACCTAGTTGCCTGCTTAATGAGAGAACACACAGAGAAGGGACTTCCTGGTCTGTCTGGAGGAAGATTATTCACTGAGTAAGTTTTTTCTTCTCTCTGAAAATTAGTTTAAAATAAAAAATAGCTGTAACATATTCTTTTTAGCAAAGTATCTCAAGAATGGAAGAAAAAGTATCCAATGTACTCAGTCTTACTATGAAACCCAATTATAGCCCAAGAAGAAGGGGAAAGGGGAGAGGGAAGGGAGGGAAGAGGGGAGGGAAGAGGGGAGGATGGTTGGAGGGAGAGTAATTGGTGGAAGCACACCTATGGTGCATCTTACAAGGGTACGTGTGAAATTTACTAGGTGTAGAATATAAATGTCTTAACACAATAACTAAGAAAATAAGTCTCACTTTGTCATCCTCGGTAGAGGGCTGTGGCATCATGACTCACAGCAACCTCAAACTCTTGG
Organism: Galagoides demidoff; assembly: GCA_963574575.1. Classification (NCBI taxonomy): domain Eukaryota; kingdom Metazoa; phylum Chordata; class Mammalia; order Primates; family Galagidae; genus Galagoides; species Galagoides demidoff. Next base: position 31,068 of record CAUYQV010168530.1, read on the forward strand.
GTTCAAGTGATACTCTTGTCTTAGCCTCCAGAGTAGGTGGGACTACAGGGACCCAGCACAACACCCAGCTATTTTTAGAGATGGAGTCTCACTCTTGCTCAGGCTGGTCTCAAACTTGTGAACTCAATTAATCCACCCACCTTGGCCTCCCAGAGTGCTAGGATTACAGATGTGAGCCACCACACCTAGCCTAGAATCTATTTTTAAAGGTATTTTATGATGCTTTTCTTTTTTTCATTTTTTAAAATAGAATTCTTCTATCTGTTCAAAAGTTACGTTCCAATAGCATATAACTTATTTCCCAAGTTAAATCTTGGCTGTACTTAAAATTTACATGATAACCAAACTAATTTTCATACACATTAGCAGCAAATTTATAACATAAGCCATTCTTCTCTCTTAACACACACACAGGGAGGCACCTGTGGCTCAAAGGAGTAGGGGACTAGCCCCATATGCCAGAGGTGATGGGTTCAAACCCAGCCCCAGACAAAAACTGCAAAAAGAAAAAAATTTAAAAAAAAAAAAAAAAACACACACACACACACACACACACACATACACACATATAATGACTATATAGGTTTTTAAAAATTTTTAATTGAATATATCATTTTGTTATATTTTATTAATGGAAGAACGATTGCTACAGTTTGTGGAAGACAATTATTATTTACAGGCTCAGGTTTTTGAAATAAAAAAACATTTTGTTATTCCTTCTGAATTTCCTCTTTCACAGATTTGCTAGTGTTTCTCCAGCCTTCTCTTCTGACTTCCTGATTTCTTTCCAGGTAATTCCCACCAGGGTCAAAGCTGTGTTCACCGTAAATATAAGAGCAACAGCCAAAACTTATGAAGCAGAGTCTACATGCTAAGCACTATGCATGTTCCATTTACTCCTCAAAATAATTTGAAGGTAAGAACTATTAATCCCTTATTAATTTTTTTTTTTTTAAGAGAGAGAGTCTCACTTTATCACCCTCAGTAGAGTGCGTGGCGTTACAGCTCACAGCAACCTCCAGCTCTTGGGCTTCAGTGATTCTCTTGCCTCAGCCTCCTAAGTAGCTCCCCATGTGTTCTCTCTTCCTGGAACTCAGTTCTCTCCTTGAGCACTTCCCTAGGCAATACCCATCTCTCCTTCATTCTCTGAGAAGCCATCACAGAGGTCCCATTGACAAGGAGAAATCCCCTAGTTATGTCCACCAGCATGGTTCCTTCTATTCTGGCATCCTGATCTTCATCACAATTTCAATTAAATAGTTTTATGTCTGTCTTTAATGTCCTGCTAGATGGGAGCTCAAGCAATCCTCCTGCCTTGGTGTCCCAGACTGCTAGATTACAGGTGTGAGCCACCACACTCAGCCACAAGTTTAGTTTCTTATATTTAGCTCTTTATTTTGGAATATGGCTTAAAGTAAGGAATAATTTTATCTCCACTAAAGCAGAGAAAAGTGAATATTTTACACACAAAGGTCTGAGAGTGAAGTCCAAAGCTCCAACACCATTTTGCATCTTCCACAAGATGCAAAACTTTCTTAAAGTTTTACACTTAATCTCCAAAGCTCATGCTCTACCCCATGAGGTGTTTACTTTAGTATAAAAATTACCACCCTCCCCCAATAGCTTTGAGTAAAACTGAAGCTCCATGAAGACACGCAAACCCCAATATACAGCAGTGTGACTACCCATTGCCCACTCTATTTGCCTGTTTACTTGTCTTAGGCACCACATACATACCCATATACATGCATACATATATATGTTTTTGGTGACACTGTTTTTTTTGAGACAGTCTCATTTTGTTGCCCTTGGTAGAATACCATGGTGTCACAGCTCACAGCAACCTCAAACTCTTGGGCTTAAGCAATTCTCTTGCCTCACCCTCCCAAGTAGCTGGGACTACAGGAGCCCGTCACAATGCCCGGCTTTTTTTTGTTGCTGTTTTAGCTGGCAGGGGCTGGGTTCAAACCTGCCACCCTTGGTATATGGGGTCAGTGCCCTACCCACTAAGCCACAGGTGCCACCCTTATCTTATGTGTTTGTTTACCTCTCTGATTGACCACTAAACTGTAAGCCCTTGAGGGGAGGCTCTTTTCATCACTCCCAGCGCTTACCAGAGTGCCCTCCAAAGAGCAAGTGTTCACTTAACATTTATTGCATAAATGAACACTCTCCTAGAAATAGGCCCAGTACAGAATCTGCTCCAATATATGCTAAATTGTTCATGACTAAAATGATAGTTAGGATTTTTTACTTAAAAATAAATAGGGCATGGAGCACAGCAAGAAATATAAATGAACAAGGTGAGTGATAGGTATATAGGGGTTTGTTATATGTGTCTCTCTACTTTGGTATACGTTTAAAATTTCCATAGTTTAAAAAAACTCCATTTTTAACTTTTCTTCCTAGTGACTCTATTACTCTTACAACATAAATACTGCATTTTGTAATGGAAGGATAAACATATTTATTCTGTTTCACTTTGCAAACCAAAGCAGTGTGAAATTATGACCACCACAAAAGGGTGATGTTAAATGTCCGACTGGGAATAAGCAAATGAAAATTCATTAACAAAATGTCCATATTATTAGACTATGGTCTGATAAATATGTTTCACTGTTTTCAATAACAGATAATTGTCTTGTTCAACTTTCTAGTTGTATTTAGGAATTAAATGCTTAAAATCTACAAACAGACTGGTAGCTCACCTCTATCTCTAATCCCAGTACTTTTGGTGGCTGGGGCAGAAGGATCACAGAGGCCAGGAATTCTAGAAGAGCTTAGGCCACATAGCAAGACCCCATCTTACAGAAAATTAAAATTTAAAAAAAAAAAAAATTAGGCTGGGTATGGTTGCACACACCTGTAGTTTTAACTAGTCAGGAGGCCGACACAGAAGGATTGCTTGAGATCAAGAATTTAAGGTCACAATGAGCTATAGTTGGGCCACTGTACTCCAGCCTGGGTAACACAATTAAGACTCTTTCTTTAAAAAAATTAAAAATTAGAATTAAATTAAAAAACTAAAAATATACAAAGTGAATGGTGGGAGGAAAGAATGTGCTTTTTTAATGTGCAAGTATTAATTCAAAGTAGGGCACTGACTCAAAGTAATGTTTCTAGTTTTGGAAGTTTTTATTGATAAAATCTATAATGTGAGATTTAGCTTCTAATTTATTTATTTATGTATTTATTTTTTGAGACAGAGTTTCACTATATTGCCCTTGGTAGAGTGCCATGGCATCATAGCTCACAGCAACCTCAAACTCTTGGGCTTAAGTGATTCCCTTGCCTCAGCCTCCCACAACACCGGGCTATTTTTTTTTTTTTTTTGTTATTGTTGCAGTTGTTTACCTAGCTTGGGCCAGCTTTGAACCCGCCACCCTAGGTGCATATGGCTGGCGCCATAACCACTGTGCTACAGGAGCCAAGCCTTTGTTTCTAATTAAAACACAAATTGCTTAGGCAAATGGATACAGCAGGTGAGAATATAGTAAAACTTAGGTGCTTTTGTTTTTTCTTTTTATAGACAGCATCTTGCTCTATCATGCCATCTACAGTACAATGGCCCAATCATAGCTCAAATTCTTGGGTTCAAGAAATTCTTCTGGGGGGCACCTGTGGCTCAGTGAGTTGGACACCAGCCCCATATATGGAGGGTGGCAGGATGGAACACAGCCCCGGCCAACTGCAACAAAAAAACAGCCGGGCATTGTGGTGGGCGCCTGTCGTCCCAGCTACTGGGGAGGCTAAGGCAAGAGAGTCACCTAAGTTTAAGAGCTGAAGGTTGCCATGAGCTGTGATGCCACAGTACTCTACCAAGGGCAACAGAGTAAGACTCTGTCTCTTAAAAAAAAAAGAAAGAAAAGAAATCCTTCTGTCTCAGCTCAGCCTTCTGAGCAGATGGGATAACAGGTGCATACCACCATGCCTGGCTAATTTTTTTTATTTTTTGTAGAGTCAGGGGTCTTACTGTGTTGCCCAGGCTGGTCTTCAACTCCAGGGCTCAAGTCATCCTCCCACTTTCACTTCCCAAAGTGTTGGGATTACAGGCATAAGCCACCACACCCAGAAAGGTAGTTAATAATTACTGTGCCAATGTTGGCAGTAAGATTACACTAATTTTCCAGTTTAGGGAGTAGGAAGCAATGTTATATAAAGATCATATTTACCATATATATTTAGAATTATTAATATTTAGAAAGAGCTATATACCAAAACTTTTCTTGACTTCATTGTTGGCTTACCTCTTCTGATCCTTCTTGAATGGAGTAATATGTAAAATACTTCCCAAAATAAGCTCCTTCAGATTTGAAAATAGATCCATCTCCAGGATAAATTTCCACTGAGTTTGTATTGTGATGGGTAAGTCTAAGGAAGAGAAGTAATCAATTTTTTTTTCTAATTGAGATTAAAACATATATAAAACCAGTCACGAAAAAAAAAAAAAAAAACTCCAGCTGGGCTGCTCCTGTGGCTTAGCTGGTAGGGTGCTGGCCCCATATACCGAGGGTAGTGGCTTCAAACTCCACCCCGGCCAAATTGCAACAAAAAAATAGCTGGGCATTGTGGCAGGTGCCTGTAGCTCCAGCCACTTGGGAGATTGAGGCAAGAGAATCACCTAAGCCCAGGAGTTGGAGGTTGCTGTGAGCTGTGTGACACCATGGCACTCTACAGAGGGCAATAAAGTGAGACTCTGTCTCTAAAAAAAATAAATAAATAAAAGATAAAAACTCAAGCAAAGAGGGCAGTGCCTGTGGCTCAGTGGATAGGGCACCAGCCCCATATACCAAGGGTGGCAGGTTCAAACCCAGCCCTGGGCAAACTGCAACAAAAAATAGCCAGGCATTGTGGCGGGCACCTGTAGTCTCAGTTACTCGGGAGGCTGAGGGAAGAGAATAGCTTAAGCCCAGGAGCTGGAGGCTGCTGTGAGCTGTGTGACATCACGGCACTCTACTGAGGGCGATGAAGTGAGATTCTGTCTCTTAAAAAAAAACCTCAAGCAAAGAAATAGTCTTTCTCCCTATCCAGAGTAGCGGATAATTTCATATTCAGAACTCAACTAACTAAATTAACTTTTTCACAATGAGAAACAGAAAACACAGAATTCATTCACATATTTACTTTAACAATTAAACTCAGAGCTTTTAGAATTCTGGCATCTTGTCTCATCATCTTCCTGATATTCCTATTGCCAATCACATGAGGGTCACCACCAAAGCAATGTCTATCACAGAGGAGCGAAACACAGTACTTCCAGAACCTAAAAATGGAATACTTTAATAATAAAACTGGTAGAAAAGTACTAATACTTTGGGGATGAGATTAGCCATCTGTGCAAGGAGCCACCTTAAAAGAGGTGACTGACTGTACCTGCAGCAACTGAGAACCAATCAAGTAATTTTATAATGTATTTTGACTAAAACAACTAGATCAGAATTCTGATGCTTGGAACAGGTATGCTAAATAACTGGCATCAATATTACATTCACTAACTAAACTGATCTCTATCTCTGGACTTGCCACATGAGTCTTGTAAACATGGTTAATGTGACTGAGTCAGAAGGTACCTGTGTACCCTAATAAAATTAGTTTTGAGACCCGTTATACTCAGGACCAAACACAGGAGCTCAGTCAGTCCAGAAGAACTGTGTCCTCTTGTGAGAGGCTGTCTGCAAGGCTGACCTCATCCCCTGTGTGGCATCTATGAACAGCTCCAATTCCAACACCGGTGCTTTACCTATATGTAACACCCTTGTACCAAACCACTTTCACAAGTTCAGGGTAGGAATATTCTTCATCAGACTGTCTCTGGGAGAGTGAATTACAAAAATTCCACCTGTGAAGGATAAAACACAAGCTATTACTGCTGGCCATGCAACATAATTACCTTTAAAAAATCAACAGCATAGTGCTACTGTAACAGGATTTCTTGCACAACTCATTAGGTCAAAGAAAAATAAAATTAACATGAAAGTATACTAGTGAAATTTAAAAATCAGTCTCTTATCCATTTTCCCCAGTACTTTCAATAATCTCATTATTGAATCTCAGCACAAATATTTTGTTTTACTAAACATATACATAATAGTTTTACTAACATACAATTTGGCTCAAACAACAAATACTGACTGAGATTATCTATGGTGGGCCAGGCACTATGCTATATGTACTAAGTATATTATATACACAAAAGCAGACATGGTTTCCATCCAAACTCAGTGGGAATTCCTATGGCAGGGATAGTACACAGTAAATGCTAAGTATAAAGAAAGGGGTGTACTGGATGCTGTGGGATGGTATAAAGACCTAAGTTGTCTAGGGTCTTCAGGAAAACCACCCTAAAGAAGTGAGATTTAAGTTGAGACCTGGAAATGAGCATAAGTTAGCCAGTTGAGAGAAAGAAAGGGGGAGTGCTCCTGCAGAGTAAAGCAGATGCAATGGTGAAAGAGTTTGAGCGAGTATTATTGGGATTGCTACAAGTCCAGATTAGCAAGGGACGAGAAAGCAAGGGCAAAGTAGTGAAAGAGCTGAGGATTACAGAAACAGGAAAAGACCAGATCACAAAAGACCTGTTAAGCCACATTAGGGGATAAGAGAGTTGGCTCGGTGCCTGTGGCTTAAGTGGCTAAGGCGCCAGCCACATACACCTAAGGTGGTAGGTTCAAATCCAGCCCAGGCCCGCCAAACAACGATGGCCGCAACCAAAAATAGCCAGGCATTGTTGTGGGTGCCTGTGGTCCCAGCTACTTGGGAGGCAGAGGCAGGAGACTCGCTTGAGCCCAAGAGTTGGAGGTTGCTGTAAGCTGCGATGCCATGGCACTCTACCCAGGGGAATAGCTTGAGGCTCTGTCTCAAAAAAAAAAAAAAAAAAAGAAGGGATAAGAGAGTTCAAACTAAGGCCAATGGTAAATTGTCAAAAAATTGTTAACTTAGAAAAAAAAATCTTTTTTTTTTTTTTTTGAGACGGAGCCTCAAGCTATCCCCCTGGGTAGAGTGCCATGGCATCACAGCTCATAGCAACCTCCAACTCCTGGGCTCAAGCGAGTCTCCTGCCTCCGCCTCCCAAGTAGCTGGGACCA
>CAUYQV010168532.1:0-30497 GCA_963574575.1 Galagoides demidoff
TAAAGGTGTATGTTGGGTGGATTATCAGATTACTAGAGAGGAGCTACTTACAAGGTGGGTAGTCACAAGATGTTCAAATGGATTAATGAAGTCATTGATGTCCATTGATGTCCATTAATGTGCATGTGCAGAGGGAAATCATTGACATCCAGTGTGCATGTGCAGAGGGATCGTAATGAATGTTAATGAGGTCATTGCTGTATAGTGTGCATGCACAAGATTGATTATATAAACCAACAGTAAATAAAGAAAGCTCACCATTTTGCCTGAGTGAGCAGATGGTCACCTTTATTTAAAATACAATTTTAATAAGTGTGCTTATTCTTCGTGATATCACTTTTCCATGAGACCCTAACAGCAACACCCTTAGGGCAACAGGTTAAATAAATTATGGTACATATGCACATGGATTATTGCATAGCCTCGAAAAGAATGAAAACCTGCCATTGGAAAAACATGAATGGAACTCGAGAACATTAAGTATCTGAAATAAGCCAGCATGGACACATCTTATGTTCTCACTTATACGTGAGAGCTAAATATTTCTTTTAAAAATTGATCTCCTGGAGACAGAGTAGAATAACAGTTACCAGAGGACAGAAAAGGCAGCAGGAAGGGAAGGATAAAATTTAGATTGTTAACAGTTGCAAAAATATAGTTAGAATTAACAATATTGGATAGCACAAGAAAGTGACTATAATCAACAAGAAGTTAGGGTATACTTTAAAATAACTAAAATATTAAAATTGGAATGTTCCTAACATGAAATGATAAATTTCTGAGGGAATGGATGACCTAATTACCCTAATTTTATGAATTCACTTTTCATGCCTGTATCAAAATATGACATATACCCTATAAAGATGTACAACTATTATATGCCCATAATAATTAAAAATTTAAAATTTTTTAAAAAATAAAACAAAAACTTTAATATGGGACTTCATAATGGACTGGATGAACAGTTGAAACTTTTGCTCTATTTTTAAATATTTTTGAAAATAAATAACTTAAATTTGCATAAAATAAGAGTACCTAATTAGCTATGTATATTAAAAAAAAAAAAAAACAATGACCAAATATCAAAATTATAAAGCAAACTTGAGTGACTTTTTAAAGGCATATCCACCACTTAAGTGTTATGTAGAAATAAGTATAAATATATGAAGAAATCATGTTTGGTGTGCAGAAAATGAGATTTTTTGCTAGATGCCATAGCTCAATGGTGAGCACAGCAGCCCCACAGACCAGAATTGTCAAGTCCAAATCTTGCCTGCTCCTGATTAACAAAGAAAAAAGAAAGAAAATGAGATTGTTTGATAGAACATACTAAAGAAAAGGCACCATAAAAAACCCTATTTACAGGATAATTTTGACTATGCTAAAAAATGGAATAAAATATACTAACTTGTTTATAGTCATATTCCACAGAATATGTGAATGGGTCAACATTATTTCCTTTTTTATTCCCCTGCTATCCTACCCTCAGGAAATTACTCTTATAATTGGGGGTAGTATAAAGGAATGAACTCTCTTCAAAGGGATAAATACAAAAAATAAAAAGCTTAAAATAACATTTTTTTAATTGGTTAGAAAATAAAAACTAAATGGATTATAATTTAAGACAAAAAGCAAATTCAATGGGCAGTGCTATGTTTCAAAATATAATAATGTTAAGCAAAGGAATATCCACCTACCTATTGAATCAAGGTTCCAGTAGCTGTCACCTATTCCCCTACATTGTTCTCTTAAGTTATAGAAGGCTGCCATAAGTTTTCCTCTGAATATCTTTCAATAAAAAAGCACATTAGTCATTTGGACTTCCAAATCCCTTACACTAATCAGCAAATTTGACTAAGCAGCTTTCACATTGGATCAAACTACCCCGGAGAGGGTCTGAGAAGCACAAAACACCTCTTCCCTTTTTCCTGGGGGTGGGGTGAGGGGGTGGAGTCCTCACATTGTTTTTTATATTCATAGTTTAACTAAAGAGACAAACATTGATAAATCTGAGTCTAAAATTACCTTATCATTTAGATTTATCCTCTGCTTAACAGCATATTCTTAAATGCAACATGGTAATTCTAGTTTCCAAAGAATGCTTAGTATATACATAACAATCTCCCTTTATCTCTGGAAACCTTATTCCTGTATTTAGATTAAGTATCATACAGCCAATTTACATAAATTTGATATATATTTAAATCCTAAAGACCAAATCATAGCAGTAAAACAGTTCTTATATTACTCTGATATTGGCATAAGTCAACACTGGTTAATGTTTGATGTGTTAATAATAATAAAATCCTTGTAGTAAAATGATTTTTGTTCATCTGGATAGATACCTCATAATGATATTGCCTAAATGCTCACCAACCCATGAATGGATAAACAAATTGTGGTATATGTATACCATGGAATACTATGCAGCCATAAAAAAGAGGGAGACTTTACATCTTTTATGTTTAACTGGATGGAGCTGGAACATATTCTGTTTAGTAAAGTATCTCAAGAATGGAAAAAAAAAGTATTCAATGTACTCTATACTATTATGAAACCAATATAGAAACAAATTCTTATGCATGATAAAACAAACATAGTCCAGAAAGAAAGAGAGGAGAGGAGAAAGAGAGGAGAGGAGGAGAGAGGATGAGTGGAGGGAGGGTATTTGGCGGGATCTCACTTAATGTGTACACAGCAAGAGCACATTTCAAAACAACTAATAGTATATTATAAATGTCTTACCACAAAAATAAGTAAGTGAGGTGATGGTATGTTAATTAGTTTGATTAAGCATTCCACATTGTACCCCATAAATGTACACTGTTACGTTTTAATAAAAATTAAGCTAATAAAATAATAATAATAAAATCCATATAAACACTAGCTACATGTACCAGATGTTCTAATGAAGATTATCTTAGTCTCCTGCCAGAATCCTTTAGGATACTTACTATCAATTATTCTGGCAAAATTGTAATTATAGAAAATGAGAAAAAGAGTTGTTTTGTCATGAACACCTTGAACACAAAAGGCACCTCACTTAGTGGTGGTGATGTGTGTTCACTGGCACTTGGCTTTGAAGAGAAATCAGACTTTTAATGGAAAATAATTTAAATGCCTGCCTCTCATTTAAGCATTATAAACCATTTATGTACAGGATGGTTATTTATCATTAGACTATCCCTATAGAGATGTAGAATGACTCCACTTTGACAAGAAAAATGGCAGCCTAAAGTAGCATTGTCTATAAGAAAATTAAAGTTCAAGATAATTTAAAATTTTTTTTGAGTCCTGTGGTATCATAGCTCACAGTAATCTCAAAATTTCATAATTAATTAACATAATCATTACCTCACTTACTTATATTTGTGGTAAGACATTTATAATAATTTATGTTCTTCCTGCCCATTACATAAACAAAAAAATTGAAAGATTCATAAGAAACATTATTACTAGGAAGTATTGATTTTCTGGGACAAGAGATGCCAAGAAACTTTATGACAGAAAAGTATTATAATAGTTCAAAGCCACATTTCACATATTTTGTTGATTTAAACAAATACCAATATCAAACTTTTTATTTTTATGAGTTCTAATAACCGTTATAAAATATAGTTTTCATTATCTCATAAATATATTTAATTTTTATTATTTCTTAAGGTATAATGTTCAAAACTCCTATAATTATTTAGAATAAAAATTTTACTGAGTTAAACATGGTGAGTTAACAAATCAATTGTATCATGAGCGCAAATTGGTACTAATAAAATTTACTAAATTTTATACACATATAAAAGGCAATTACTTTCATGTACACTTAATAATCAATGCAATTTATGAAATTGTAAAGAATTCTGGCTCACATATGTAATCCCAGCTACACCAGAGGCTGAGGCAAGAGGGATTGCTCAAGCTCAAAATTTCAAGGCTGCTGTGAGCTGTGATCAGGCCATTGGACTCCAGCTGAGCAACAGAGTGAGACCCCCTGAAAGAAAGAAAACAAAAGAAAGGAAGGAAGGGAGGGAGGGAGGGAGGGAGGAAGGGAGGGAGGGAAGAAGAAGGAGAAAGAGAGAGAGAGAAGGGAAGAAAGAGTCAAATGGTTCTGAAATGTTTCTTAAGAACATTGTCTATTAATTATTTTTTACTCCATCAACAATTACTTGTTCTATATAAGATACCATCAGACATTATAAAAGGCTCAAAAAGGCTGGAAGCAGTGGCTCATGCCTTTAATCCTAGCACTCTGGGAGACCAAGGTGAGTGGATAGCTTGAGCTCATGAGTTTGAGACCAGCGTGAGCAAAAGTGAGACCCCGTCTCCATTCAAAATAGAGAAAGTGAGGCAAGAGAATCGCTTAAACTCAAGAGTTGGAGATTGCTGTGATCTATGATGCCACAGGACTCAAAAAAAAAATTACAATTAAAAAAGTCTCAAAAAAAATGTTTCTTCTTATTTTCTAGAGGTTTGTGTTACTATTATTAGACTTTTGGGTTTTTTTAAACCATGTATTCAGTAATTCAGTGTGAAGTTTGGGGGTGTAAATTCATCTTGATCCCTTCATTTAAGTTAAACGGAACTTATAGGTATATTAATTAATTCAAGTAATGTCATTTGTAAAGGTTATCTTCTATTTTAATCAAGCACTATTCTCATCTTACTGTGAAGTAGCTTTAATAGTCTGTATTACATTAAATGGTGAATTGATAACAAACTTATGATACTTGTATTCAATATGACTACATCTTCAAATGTTTGGCCTCATTTTTTTCTGACCCAACATTGTATATAAGCTTTTACATAGTACCATTTTTCCCTAAACAATGAAAAACATTTTAGAAATCAAAACCTACTCGAACTCAATAAATGCCAAAGCTATAAAAAGTTAGTGAGAGAAATCAAGAATGCATCAGTCACAACACCAAAGACAGGACAGTCTAATCCACTGTGAAATGATTTTCTTTTACATTATATGCATACTTGCATACCAGCAGTGCTGTCTAAGAGTACGCTCCCTGATCAGCTTCCATAAACTAAGCTAAATCATCTTCCTGCTTGGATATTTTTATCTCTTCATGATGATAATGTGTTTCTAGAACATACTTTCCTTTTCTGCTATTGTGTTTTTAATTTGGAACAGCAGCATGATGTAACTGATGTTCATAGGCTCTGGAATAGATCTAGATTTAAATTCCAGTTCAGCCATGCAATGACTGTTTAGTCTTGGTGATTTATTAGTTCACTCAATGATTTACTCAACTGTAGTTACTAAAATCATATACACTCCAGGCCCTGCTTAAGGTTTTGAGGTATGGCAATAATAAAAAGGATAGAGTGCCTACCCTATTAAAACCTAAATTCTAATGTTCCTAATGAGATGTAGGAAATGAAGAAATATCTATCTAAGGGTCAGTACAGAGATCATGTTATTGCATTTTAATGTGAATGTGTTAAAATCTGAATGTGTTATAGTCTGCCAGGCTTGAGTCCCTAGCCAGCATTCTTACCCAGCCCCAGTGCTGCTCTTAATCATTTTCAGGCTGAGAGACAAATGAACATTGGTAAAAATCCAGGGAAGAAACATCTGCTCCCACCAAAACCCAGTGGCTGAGTGGTAACCCAGCCAAGTCTCAATGATTCCATGAGCCTTCCCCAAGTCAGGAGGCAAGCACAGATCAGGAATTATTCCTCACACGTAGAGGGAGCATATGGCCTTATCCATCTCCAGTAGCCAAATTACAACCGAGCTAAGCCTTCATTAAGGCTTTTGTAGGCTGGGGAGTCAAACCCAAGTCCATGCATATCTATGAAACATGGGCTCTGATCCTGCCCACACTGAGTGGCCAAGTAGCATCCTAAAAGACTTAGCCCAGCACATAGCTCTGTCCAATTATGGGTTCCAATACAATACTGCCTAGTCAGAGAAGACAACCTTCAATCCTGCCTGATTAGAGATGATTGCAGTGCCCACCTGGTAACTCTGTCAGACTCCAGAGTCTAGCCAGTGGTTTTGTAGGATGGTGCAGCTCCATTTGACTTCTGAGCACAGGCAGCAGCCTGACCCAGCTAGGGAACCTAACGCCAAGGTCTGCCTATCCATTGTTGTGAGCAGTTGGCTGATCCAAAATCCCAAAATAGACAAAATAAATAAGGTCTATCACCACCAAAGAATATCTGCAAAGGCTGGCAAAGGTGGTCATTTCCTCAAATGCTCAGGCAAAAATGCAAAGTCACAAGGATTATGAAAAATCGGTGAAAAGATTTTTCTAAAAGAACTTAGATTCCAATAATGGGCCCTAAAGAAATGAAGATATATGAATGACAAAGAATTCAGAATAATCCTCTCAAAGAAGTTATGAGAACTATTAGAAAATATGATAAGAATATTAAAATTTAGAAACCAATTCATAAGGATAAAATGTTTTATATAAGCCTCATGGTAATCACCAAACAAAACACTATAAGGGTAGCACAAATATTATTTTTAAGGAAAGGATTCAAAGAATACCACCACAAAAGACCATCAAAATACAAAGAAAGACAGTAAGAGAGAAAAAAAGAAACAAAGGACCTATAAAAACACAGAAAACAAAATTGCAAAATGAAAATAGCAAATCCTTACCTATATGTATATTTACCTACAATATGAGAAATGAGAGGTTTGGCAAAGAAATAGAACCAATAAAAAAGGAAATCCCAGGAACAAAGAGTAGACTGTCTCAACTGAAAAATTCAATAAAAACTTCAACAGCAGACTTGACAGAGAAAAAGAAAGAACCAGTCAGCTCAAAGACAAAACACATTAAATTATCCAAGTAAAGGAACCAAAATAAAAAAGAATAAAAAAAAAAAACCTATGAGCATTTTGGGACACAATCCTTTGAATAATATGAATTCCAAAAGAACAAGAGAGAGAAAAGAGTCCAGAAAGCACATTTAGGAACATAATAGCACCCTGTGAAGCCAAAGCAGACAGATTGGTTGAGGGCAGTTTGAGACCAGCCTGAGCAAGAACAAGACGTTGTCTCTACAAAAAATAAACAAATAGCCACATACAGTGTTTCATACCTGTAGTCCCAGCTACTTGGAGGCCAAGGCAAAAGGATTATTTAAGCTCAGGAGTTTGAAGTTTCTGTGAATATGATGCCACTGCACTCCAACCAAGGTGAAAGAGCAAGACTCTATCGGAAGGAAGGAAGGAAGGAAAGAAAAGAGAAGCCAAAATGTTTCTAAATATGGGGAAAGAGGGGAAATTTTAGGTTTAGGAAACCCAGAAGTCTCCAATTAAATTTAACCCAGAAAGGAGTTCATGAAGATACATAATAGCTAAATTATCAAAAATCAAAGACAAAGAATGCTAAGGGCAGCAAAAGATAAGAAACATATCAAAATCAAGGAAATACGATATAGCTATTACCATATTTCTCAGCAGAATCCCAGCAGGCCAGGAGTGAGTGAAATAATATATTCAAAATGCTGGAGGAAAAAATACCAAGCAAGAATAACATACTGAGCAAAGCTGCCCAGAAATGAGGGAGACATAAAAATATGCCCAGATAAACAAAAAATCACTATTAGGCCTGCTTAAAAAAAAAAAATGCTTACAGAAGTGCATTAAGGTGAAACACTTATCTAACACATGCACACACAAACTTGTAAAGTCTCTAACCTTAAAAATACCACAGTGGAAAATCCCAGCAGGTTGCATCATGACATGGTCTATGTACTTGACCTTTGGTGCTTCAAAAAGATCAAGATATATGAGGTCTAGCAATTTGCTTCACCTATGCACCTTTATCGTCCACACTATGGATGAGTCCATCAGAAACTTGAGTTGGCCTGCTGTTCAGTGAAAAGGCATTATGAATGAGTTTGTCAGTGGCTCAGAATGAGACATAAATCTCCAAACCTAATATAACTAATTCTGTATTTGTCTTATCCTCACTTACAATTTTTAAAAAGCAATTTGACTATAACTTTTCAGTTGCTGCTCCATTCGGCAATCTGCAATGTATTAAGACAAATACATTTTTAATTTATTCTCATAGTTGAACCTCTTTATCTTAGTGTGAAGAAGTTTAATCATGAGACGGTAAAAACTTTCTCAGTTTTACTTAGTGTCGCCAAAGTCCTTCCATCTGTTTTGGGCTTTAAAAGATTCCAAGTGTATTCTATTATTCCATTCAAGGTCAGGACAGGGAGCAGAATGATATACTTCAGCCATTCAATTAAAAAAGAAGAAAAAGAAAAAAATGCATATCACGTTCCTATTGTCAGACGCTCTCAATGTGATGAAAACTTATTATACACCAGTGAGCTTCAAAAGGTCACCAAATAGAAACAAACTTGTTTCTCCTTTCTTGCCTGTTTCACATGACAACCTGAAGGCTCCAGAGAGGATAATGGATTCATGTATGCTTCCACTCATTCTTTTTTCACCATTTGTTCATTCATTCATTCATTCAAAAAATTCCAAATGACAGGAAAGAGTCAGCAGATAAGTTCAGTAGGGAGAAGCAACATTACCATTTGAAATAATAGTTACAGTCACCACTACTCATGGTTAACTGTCAGAAGTTCAGTCAGAGTTTCAGCTCCACACAAGACAGGCTTAACTCCATGGTTATATTTTTCCCCTTCCTGTGCTCTCAGGTCCCAGATTAATAAAAGACAAAGAATAACAGGACATTTCACGGGATAGCCAGTTCTCACTCTTACTTTGCATATGAAAGCTTACCTAAGAATGTTAGATAAGCATCTGAGGCTAGAGGTGGAAAGAACAGCTCAGGTCACATTTTGAAGAGTTCCAAATGCTAAACCATCCTCAAACATTCTTTGATCTGACTTGGCTCAGAAGTTCCTTGCTCCCTCTTTCTGTACTCAGTTACATTTTTTTCCATACTGTTCTGTGAACCGTTCTTCCAGCTCTTCTCAATCCCTGCTGGAAATGAAAGAAAGCAATTGACTTTTCCACGACTCAAGCTGCTGTCTGTTAAAGATACTGCCTCCCCCTCTTCAAGTCTGTTTAGAAAGTCAGTTTCCTGCGTCCTGGTTTCTTCCCCAGGCTCAACTGGAAGCATTAACTAAACTGTGAGGCCTAATAACTTCAATTTTATAAGCTGCCAGGACAGAACAGAAAGAGAACAAGAAAGTGAACAACTGCTTTCCCACACAGCAGGGAAGTGTACAGAGTCCAAGTCTGAAAAACCTTCCCGTCAGCTGGACCATTCAGATCCAGCAAGAATAGTTTATAATCATCAGAAGAACAATTGCCATTGTCATGTTCCAAACCGGGCATGACAGCGCTACCCTTTGTTATAATCTCTCTGTGGGCAGCAGTGTAACTGGGAAATCATCCCTTCTAAATCTCCTCCTTCACTGCAGACAGCCTCTGCAGGCAGAAGGGCACCTGCCCCAGCCAGCATCCCTTGAAGGCATGGAGATCCCCTCAGGGCAGCACATATCATCACCAGACATACAAGTGCCCTCAGAAGTGCCTTTGGCTTCTTTTCCACACTACAAAATCTTCTAACAACCTAATTCTGCTTTTTTTTCTTTTTCATTTTCCAAAACACTATGTAGGGGAGGGGCGGGTGGGGTAAGCAGCATTATAATTGAGATTTCCAAAGGGCAGAAATATTTTGCCACAATAAGACGAGTCACAATTCATTTGCCTCATTTCATTCATTAAACCTAAGAATGTCAATGCACTTCTTTTTTTAATATATTCAAAATATAATTATATTTAATAATTCAACCTGCAAAACATCTAAAGCCTGGTAATGACATCCAGATGAATAAAAGTTAAATGTGCTCGTAGCAGCAATTCTGAAGATCATATGTATTTTGATTTTTCAACAAAACTCATTAAAATGGCCTGAGATAAAGCATTCTGAATTAATAAAATATTTAATATTGGCAAGCTGTTTCTAAAGAAATGCCTGCTCGGTTTCCTTCAAGTAATAATGTGACTAGAACTAAACGAATAGAAGATTGCCTAATGAAATTCCTGGCTTTATTGGAGAGCGATGATTTCCCACCAGCACATCAAGTTCTAGAATGTAAATATTTACTTTTCATGTGTAAGGGAGCTTACAAAGTTTATTGGCACTACCTAGTCAACAAATACACAGTTATAGTATTGAGTTAAACTCCAATATGGCTTCTATCCAATGACAAAAAAAAAATTCCGACTTAAAGTCAATGTCAACAAACTCTTTTCAACCCATATTAATTGTAACCAACTGGGCTAAGAACTGGAGATGCAAAGTTATATGATATAAGTTCTGCTATAAAAGAGTTTATAATCTAATTGGGGATCTAAGAATTACACCGAAGCACATCATCCATAGAACAGCGGTATGTGAGTAATATAAACAGTAAGTTCAATATAAATTTCAGAAAACAGTTTAGAACACGAAAACAAGCAGGACCAGGCTTCTGGCTTAAGTAAACAAGGGTAGAAATGAGGATGTATTTGCCACGTACTTGGATTATTGGGTTCCTAGTCCAGTTGAAATGAAGTTTTAAATAGCTAGACAATAACGTAAGGATATGTATTAGAGAGCGTGATACTGAAGCTGTAATTGTTTAGACTTCATTATAACTGTGGAAAGAGTTCAAAGCATACTAAATAAGAGTATGAATGTGTAAAACAGTGCTTCCTAAAAATGTATTCTAATGATAAAGCAAAATGTAACCAGTTCAATTGAGCTGTATTTTGTGGCATACACATGTATGCTATATTTTAGTTTGTATGTGTACAAATATCTAATTTATGTTAACTTGTGCTTATTTTTAGATCAAAATAGCTAAGGGCAAAGTCTCAAAACTTAATCTGAACAGTAAGAAATTAAAGGCAAATACCTGAATAATTTTGAATAGCACTAAAACTATGCTGTTGTTATTGTTTTGTATGTTAATTCATTTATTTATTATAATTCAGAAATAACTTTTTAAATTGATAGACTTTATTTCTTAGGGCAGTTTTAGGTTTACAGAAAAAAATGAACAGAAAATATACTCCTTCCACCTGCCCCAACCAACCTTTAATGTTAACATTTGGCATTAGTGTGGCTGGTGCATTCTGCAATTGATGAGCCAATACTGACACTTTATTATTAACTGAAAGCCACGGTGTACATTAGGATTTACTCTTGTGTTGTGTAGTTCTAGAGCTTTCAAATGTGTAATGTCATGTATCTAACATTAGAGTTATATTAGACACATAATAATGCAGAATAGTTTCAATGCCTTAAAAATACCCTAGGCTCCACTTATTTATGCCACCCAACTGCTCCCACCCCAGCCTAAACCTCTTGCACCACTGAGTCTTTATTTTTTCTTTGAGACAGAATCTTATTCTGTCAACCTGAGTAAAGTGCTGTGGTGTCATAACTCACAGCAACCTCAAACTCTTGGACATTAGCAATCTTCTCGCCTCAGCCTCTCAAGTAGCTGGGACTACAGGCACATGCTATAATGCCTAGCTATTTTTAGAGATGGAGTCTCACTCTTAACTCAGGCTGGTCTGAAACTCCTGAACTCCACCCACCTCAGCCTCCCAAAATGCTAGGACTATAAGCATGAGCCACCATGTCTGGCCACCATTGATCTTTTTACTGTCTCTATATTGTTGCCTTTTCCAGAACATCATGTATTTGTAATTATACAGTATGGAGATGTCTCAGGCTCAGAGCCCATAGCACCGTGGTTATGGTGTCCACCACGTGCACTGAGGGTGGTGGGTTTGAACCCAGCCGTAGCCTGTTAAACAGCAATGACAACTGCAACAACAAAAAATAGCCAGGTGTTGTGGTGGGCACCTATAGTCCCAGCTACTTGGGAGGCTGAAGGAAGAGAATTGCATAAGCCCAAGAGTTTGAGGTTGCTGTGATGTTTGAGGGTGACATAGTGGGACTCTGTTTAAAAGAAAAAAAAAAAAAAAAAATATATATATATATATATAGAGAGAGAGAGAGAGAGAGAGAGAGGCTTTTCAGACTGCCTTCTTTCACATAATAAGCATTTAACATTCCTCCAAGTCTTTTCATGACTTGATAACTCTTTTCTTTTTATAACTGAGTAAGAGTCTATTGTATAGATATACCATGGTTTACCAGTCTTTTCATTTATTGAAGAATAAATAGTTGCTTCCAATTTTAGCAATAATGAATAAAGCTGTTATAAACATTCAAAGCTGTTATAAACATTTTTGTGTAGAAATTCATTTTTAACTCATTTGGAGAAATACTTAGGAGAATGAATGATATATAGAATGGTAAGACTATGTTTAGCTTTGAAAGAAATTTTCAAACTGTCTTCCAAAAAAATAGCACCATTTTACATTTTCTCTTATTTTATTTTAATTAATTTATTTATTTTTGTATTATTTCCAGTTAATTTGAGGGTACAAAGAATTAGGTTAAAATTTTTCCATTTCACAGGGAGAGTTCCTCTTATAATTATGTCCCAACCCCAAGAGGTGTGCCATATACCTTAACATTGTGCCCATTAAGTGGAAGCACACCCATGCCCCCCTCCTCCCCCTCCCTGCTCCCTTATTCCCCCACCCCTGCTTTGCATTGATTTGCGTTTTCTCTTAGGTGGATGCTGGCTTCATGTTAGTATTGAGTACATTGGATTCTTGCTTCTCCATTCTTGTGATACTTTACTAAGAAGAATGTGTTTCAATTCCATCCAGGTTAATACAAAAAATGTACAGTCTGATCTTTTTAATGGATAAATAATATTCCATGTTATATGTTAATCCATTACTGGGTTGGTGGGCATTTAGGTTTTTTCCACATTTTGGCAATTATAAATTGAGCTATAATAAACAAGCTAGTACAAATGTCTTTTTGATAAAATGTTTTTTTTTTTTTTTTTTTTTTACTTCTGGGTAGATGCCTAGTAGTGGGATTCAGGATCAAACAAAAGGTCTAATTTGAGTTCCTTAAGGATTCTCCACAGTTCTTTCTAAAGAGGTTGTATTAGTTTTCAGTCTTACTAACAGTGTAAAAGTGTTCCCCTCTCACCACATCCATGCCAGCATCTAGTTTTGAGACTTTATTATATGAGCTATTCTCACTGGGTTTAGGTGATATCTCAGGGTGGTTTTAATTTGTATTTCTCTAATGATCAGGGAAAATAAGCATTTTTTTTTTCAAATATGTGTTACCCATTTGTCTGTCTTCTTCAGGAAAGAGTCTGTTCATATATCTTGCCTAGAAGTACATGGGATTGTTTACTCTTTTTTGTTGATTAATTTGAGTTCTCTATAGATTCTAGTTGGAAACACTTACAGATTCATACCATGCAAATAACTTTTCCAATTCTGAAATCTGTCTTTTTGCTTTGCTTGTGTCCTCAGCTGTATAGAACTTTTTCTATATTAAGTCCCATTTGTTTAATATTGCTGTTATTACGATTGCCACTGAATTCTTTATTATGAAATCTTTCCCTAGTCCAACATCCCCAAGAGTTTTTCCCATACATTCTTCTAAGATTTTTATCATTTCAAGACTCATATTTAAATATTTTATCCATCATGAGTCAATTTTTTAAGTGGTGAAAGGTGCAGGTCCAGTTTCAGTCTTTCACATGTGTTTATACAGTTCTCCCCACATCATTTACTGAATAAGGATTCTTTTCCCCAGTGCATGATTTTGTTTGGTTCATCAAAAATCATATGGCAACTACGAACTGGTTTCACCTGTTGGATTTCTATTCTGTTCCATATGTCTACGTCTGTTTTTATGCCAATACCATGCTGTTTCGATCACTGTGAACTTGTAATACATATAACCTGAAGTCTGGTAGAGTGATGCCTCCAGCCTTATTTATATTACTAAGAGTAGCCTTGCTATACTGGCTTTTTTCTTGGTTCCATACAAAATGAAATACTGTTTTTTCTAGTTCTTCAAAGTATGATGTTGGTATTTTAATGGGAATTGCATCAAATCTATAGATTACTTTGAGTAGAATAGACATTGAAGCTATGTTGATTCTTCTGAGTGAAGAGCATGGTATATTCTTCCATGTTAATGTCTTTATTTCTGTTCTTAGAATTTCATAATTCTCTTTATGAAGATCCTTCATCTCTTTTGTTAGGTATATTCCTCAGTATTTCATTTTCTTTGAAGCTACTGTAAAGGGAATTGTGTCCTTGATTTTTTTTTCTCAACTTGGCTGTTATTGGTGTATACAAAGGCTACTGATGTGTGGACATTAAATTTATACCCTGAGATGCTACTATTTTTTTTATAACTTCTAGGAGTTTTATGCTTGAGTATCTGGGGTTCTCTAACTATATGATCATATCATCAGCAAAGACCAAGACCAAGACTTTGATCTCCTCTTCCCCCATTTGGATGCCCTTTATATCCTTCTCTTGCCCAATTGCATTGACTAGAACTTCCAGAACTATATTGAATAGTAGTGGCAACTCCACTACTTGTCTGGTTCCAGTTCTAAGTAGAAAATCTCACAGTTTTACTCCATTCAGTATGGTATTAGCTGTGACTTTGTCATAGATGACTTTAATTAGCTTGAGATATGTGCCACCTATGCCTATATTCTTAAGTTTTCTTGTGAGAAAAGGATACTGAATTTTCTAAATTGCTTTTTCTGCTTCTATTGAGAGGATCATATAGTCTTTGTAATCTATTCATATGGTGAGTTACATTTATGGATTTGTGTATGTTAATCCAGCCTTGCAGCTGGGTATGAAGTCTACTTGATTGTGATGTGTAATATTTTTGATGGGTAGCTGCAATCTATTAGCTAAGATTTTGTTGGGTATTTTTCCATTGATATTCATTAGTGAAATTGGTCTGTAGTTCTCCTTTTTGGTTGAGTCCTTCCCTGGTTTTGAAATCAGAGTGATATTTTCTTCATGGGATGTGTTGGGGAAAATTTCTTTCTTCTCAATGTTTTGGAATAGGTTTTGCAATATAGGACAAACTCATCTTTGAATGTTTGACAGAGTTCTGGTGTGATGCATCTAGTCCAGGACTTTTATTGTTGTTGTTGTTGCTGTTAGAAGCTTTCTCGTTGTTTCTTGAATCTCAGTGCTTGATATTGGTCTGTTCAAGAGATCTTTCTCTTCCTGGTTAAGTCTAGTGAGATGGTGTGATTCCAGGTATTGGTCCATTTCCTCCACATTGTCAAATTTCTGGGTAAAGAGTAGTAGTCTGAGATAATCTCTTGTATCTTGCTGGTATCAGTTGTTTTCCCCCCTTTTCGTTTCTGATTGAGGTTATTAAAGATTTTACTTTTTCATTTCTCATTAATCTAGGCAAAGATTTATCAATTTTATCTTTTGGAAAATTCAATTTTTTGGTTTCATTAATTTTCTGAATGGTTCTTTTGATTTCTTTATTTCTGATTTAATTTTGGTTACTTATTTCTTCTGCTAGCTTTGGGATTGGATTGTTATTGCTTTTCCATTTCTTTAAGACATTTCATTAGGTTGTTGATGTGCTCTCTTTCTATTTTTAGGATACAGACATCTAATGTGATCAATTTCACATTTAAAATTGCTTTTGAAGTGTCTCACAGATTTTAATGGCTTTCATCTTCATTGTATTATATTCCAGAAAGTTAATTATTTCCTTTTTTAATCTCTTCTTTGACCCAACTCTCATTCATTATAAGGTTGTTTAGGGTCCATGCCTTTGTGTTGGGATGAAAATTTTTGTTGGAGTTGAGTTCTACCTTTATTCTTTTGTGGTCTGAGAAGATACAAGGTATAATTTGAGTTCCTTTGATTTTTGTGAGGTTTGATTTGTGTCCTAGGATATGATCATTTTGGAGAATGTTTCATGGGCTGATGAGAAGAACATATATTCCTTAGCTTTTGGATGGCATGTTCTATAAATGTTTACTAAGCACATTTGTTCTAGGGTCATGTTTAAGTCTCTTATAAACTTGTTTAGTTTCTGTTTAGAGGATCTATCCACTTCTATCAGAGAGGTGTTAAAGTCTCCAGCTATTATGGTATTATATACCATATTATTCAGACCAATTAAGGTCTGTTTCGGCTTGGCATCTGTGGCTTAAGTGGCTAAGGTGCCAGCCACGTACACCTGAGCTGGCAGGTTCGAATCCAGCCTGGGCCTACCAAACAACAATGACGGCTACAACCAAAAAAAAGAAAGAAAGAAAGAAAGAAAAATAACCAGGCATTGTGGCGGGTGCCTGTAATCCCAGCTACTTGGGAGGTAGAGGCAGGAGACTCGCTTGAGCCCAGAAGTTGGAGTTTGCTGTGACCCATGATGCCATGGCACTCTACCCAGGGTGACAGCTTGAGGCTCTGTCTCAAACAAATAATAATAATAATAAGGTCTGTTTCATAAATCTAAGTTGGGTGAATAATATTTAGAACTGAAGTGTTCTATTGTATATTTCCCCTGACCAGTATAAAGTGTCTGTTTTTGTCATTTTTTCACTTTGGTTGCTTTAAATCTACTTGTATTAAAAAGTAAGATTGCCACCCCTCCTTTATTCTGGTTTCCATTTGCCTAAAATAGTGTTTTCCATCCCTTCACCCTGAGTCTTGTTTTGTCTTTTGAGGCTACGTGTGCATCCTGGAGATAGCATATGGATGGTTTGTGCCTTTTTGTCCAATTGACCAGCCTGTGCCTCTTCAGTAGGGAATTCAAGCTAATCACATTTATCAAGAGAATTGACAAGTGTGGTGGAGTTCTATTCATATTATTTTTGTGAAAGTCCCTTCATTAGTTTTATCCTTTGCATCATTGTGTAAGCCAGGTTTTATCTTTTAGTTTCTGAGTGTTTACTTTTCTGGTGGTCCATTTGATGGTCACAGTGGAGAATAGGTCTATGCATTTCCTGTATAGCTGGTCTTGTAGCAAATTTCCTCAATGTTTGCATTTCAGTAAAAGATTTGATTTCTCCATCAATTTTAAGGCTTAGGTTAGCAGTATATAAAATTCTGGTCTGTAAATTGTTTTGTTTAAGAAGGTTAATGGTAGATGATCATTCTCTTCTGGCTGAAAAAGTTTCAGTTGAGAAGTCTACTGTCACCCTGATGCAGGCATCCTCAAACCATGGCCCGCAAGCCACATGTGGCCCACCTTGGACATTTATCTGAACCAATGGGTGTTTTTGCTGCCACTGCCTGTCCTGCTTTAGCAGCAGACTCGTCCCAGGGCCTGCAGTCTGGCCCTCCAACCATCTGAGGGACAGTGAACTGGCCCCTGTTTAAAAAGTTTGAGGACCCTCTCCCCTGATGGATCTGCCTCTGTGTCAATTGGCACTTACTCCTGGTTGCAGGCAGAATTTTCTCTTTTGTCTTGGCTTTGGGCAGGTTCATTATAATGTGTCTTGGAGAAATTCTGTTTGAGTTGAGATGACCTGGGTTTCAATATTCCTCTGAAAGGATTGTGTCAGAATCTCTGGTGGTACTTGGGAAATTTTCATTTATAATATGCTCTGATAGGGCTTCCATTTCTCTAGAGCATTGTTCTTCCCCTTCTTGGATACCTATAATTCATATGTTTGAATGCTTCATGAAGCTTAATTCCTTCACCGAATGTTCTGCTTTCTCTCTCTTCTTTTCTGCCTCTTTATCTCCTGGGTTATCTCAAGAGCTTTATCCTCTAGCTCTGAGATTCTGTCTTCTGCATGATCTAATCTATTAGTGATACTTTCTACTGCATCTTTAAGCTCTCTAATTAACTGCTTCAATTCCTTAAGCTGTGCTATATCCTTTCTATATTCTTCATATCTTGTATCTCTCATTTTGTTCTGGTTTTTTATTTCTTTTTTTTTAAATTTTCTACTTTCTCATCAATTTCCATTCATGTTTTAAATTCCCTTTCTGTCATTTCTTTTTGTTGTTGTTGTTCTCTTGGAGACAGAGTCTCACTATGTCACCCTTGGTAGAGTGCCCTGGCATCAAAGCTCATAGCAACCTCAAACTCTTAGGCTTAAACAATTATCTTGCCTCAGCTTCCCAAGTAGCTGGGACTACAGGTGTCCACCACAATGCACAGCTATTTTTGTTATTGTTGTTACAGTTTTCATTGTTATTTAGCAGACCCAGGGCAAGTTCAAACCCACCAGCCCAGGTATATGTGGCCATCGCCCTAGCTGCTGAGCTACAGGCGCCAAGGCTCTATCATTTCTTTATAGGTGGAATCCTCTTCAGAAGCTACCACATGATCCCTTGGGTGGAGTTGCTCTGTTCTGGTTTTTCATGTTGTCAAGAATTTTCTGTTGATTTCTCTTCATGTGTATTTTCTTCTTGTCCACTTTCTTCTACTTTTTCCTTTCACTTCCTCCTTCTTTTAAATTACATTGTCTCTGCACTTAGGTAACAAAGTGTCCCTTCTTTATAGAACCAAAAAGAAGAGAAGAATGAAGAGCAAGAAAGGAGAAAAGATAGAAAAAAAGAAAATAAAAAGGAAAGTGGGGGCAAATGGAAAGATGGACAAAAGAAGAGAAGAACAAATAGGGAGAGACAGGACTAATAGTGGTCAGCAGGGTGTTTTTGGTCTATACCCACAATTCCTGGCTTCTTGGGGGCTGGGATGGGTGGGTCCCTAAAGTTCAAGAGCTCCTTACTAGCCTGAGCAAAAACAAAACCCCACCTCCACCAAATAAAGAGGAAAAACAACAACAACAAAAATCAGCAGTATGTTGCTTTGGGGACCTACCAATAGTTTCCTTTCAGAGGTCAAAGCTATAAGGTCCCCCTAGAGCAGGGGAGCAAGGTCTCCTTGAGCTAGGCCAATGCAATAGCACCCCAGCCTAGGCCTCAGAGTGAGTCTCTGTCCCATAAAAGCAATACAGATTAACATAGAATAAATCAGATTTTAAAAAAAGATAAAATAATAAAAGTATATAAATGAAATTGAAAATAAAATTTTATAAGCTGTAAAAAATAGGGTATATTTTAGTTGTTATTTGAGAAATTTATGTGGGAAAGATAAGAAAAGCAGAAAAATCTTTATTAAAAAAGACATAAAAGAAGAGAAATGGAAAGGAAAGAAAGAATAAAAGGGGGAGAAAAATGATAGCAAAAATGGAGCCCTTATTATCAAAGAAAGTAAAAATGGAAAATAAAAATGCAACAAAACAAATAAAGGAAATAAACAACAAACCTTAAGGGAAAAAAATAGGAAAAAAAGAATAAAAGGAGCAGAAAAACAATAACAAAAATGGAGCTCTTACTATTGAAGAAAGAAAAAATGAAAATTATAAATACAAAAAAGAAAAATCTAGGGGAAAAATTGAAAAATACATATATATATAATATATGACTGGACAACAGGTGATTTGGGGGAGTATGAGATGCTAATAATGACACTAATAGAGCTGTATAAATGATAACTTGAAGCCTTAATCTTGCCAAGAAGACATGGTCCTGTCTTCCTAATTTCTTTGCCTTCAATTTCTGCAGGGTTGGGAGCCTGAAGTTCTCATCAGTCTACCAACTTGCCTCAACCTTTCCAAACCATGTCCCTTGGCCACACAGTGGCTTTCCCAGCAAAGCATGTTTTACTCAAGTCTCCCCACAGGTGGTTTCCCAGCTCAGTCTGTGCACCAGAACCAGACTCACACTAGGACCCTGCAGGCTGTTCCTCCTAGGCAGCACTCCCACAGTGGCTGAGCCTGGCCAATAGCCTAACAACAAGTGCTACACTTTGCCTGGTGACTCTATCCCAGCCCCTGGGCACCATTCAAGATTACTTGCTAATCCAGGCTCTTCCAAGATAACTCAGGCAAGTGTGCCAAGGTAAAAAAAAAAAAAAAAAAAGCCTGCAGGGCAGGACTTCTCTGTCTGAAAACCACCACTGAACCAGCCAGCTTCTGCTGGCATGCAAGCACTCACCTTGCATACCAGTTCTCCACTGCTCCCAATCTTTTCTTTGGCTCTTGGAGTCTCCTACTGCCTCCCTGTGCCCCCAAAGATATGTTTCTGGTCAGGGCTCCCTAGCCAGAGGTGACTGGATACCTTTCTCCCCTATCTCACCATAAGTGGCTGCAACCGTGCTTTGCCCCTTCCTATTTCATATTTTCAACATTAATGAAGGAGAGTTCTTGTTCCACATCCTTGTCAGCATTTGGTAGATATATCAATGTTTTGGATTTTAAGCATTATTGTAATAGGTATATAGTAATGCCTTATCGTTGCTTTAGTATATCCAACTTCTAATTATATATAATGCTTAAAATATTTTCAGATGTTTATTTACCATCTGTATATCTTCATCAGTGAATTCAGATACTTTTATTAATTGGATTATTTCTTTATTATTGAGTTTTAAGAGTTATTTATATATTTTGAATGCAAGTCTTTTATCTGATGTGTATTTTATAAATATTTTCCCCAATAGATGCTTGTCTTCATTATCTTAAGAGTGTCTTTTGAAGAGTGGAGTCATTTTTTTAATTTTAATGAAATCTCTATTAAAAATATTATCTTTCACAAATAGTATTTATGGTGTCGTATTTATGCTTTTCCAAATTCATGGTCACTTAGATTTTCTCCTATCTTATCATCCACAATTTTTTTAATAGTTTTTCACCTCACATTAAGGGGATAAGACTCATTTTGAGTTAGCTTTTGTATAAGGTAAAATGTCAGTGTCCACACTCATTTTTTAGCATGTCCAATTGTTCTAATACCATTTTTTGGAAAGAGTACATTTTCTCCATTAGATTGCCTTTACTCCATTGTCAAAGATCTGTCAACTGTTTTATGTGGATATATTTCTAGACTCTACTACATTCTATTGCTTTATTTATTAGGTTTTTCATTTTTTTATTATTTTTTTTTTTGCCGCTACTATATTGTCTTGGTTATTGTAGCTTTATAAGAGTTATACTAGATATAGTAAGTTGTATAGTATTAGTTCTCCAACTTTTTCAAAATTGTGTTGGATTTTCTTGGTCTTTTTCCTTTTGTTTAAACTTTAGAATCAGTATTTTTATATTCACAGAGTAATTTTCTGGTATTTTGATTGAGATTGCAAGTGACAGATTAATTCAGGAAGAACTGACACTTTAATAATATTAAGACTTCCTATCTATAAGCACAGACTATCTCTACATTTATTTAAATTTTTTTTAACTTTTCTCATCAGAGGCCAGGTGTGGTGGCTGGCCTATAATCCTAGTGCTCTGGAAAGCTAAGGTGAGTGGATTGCTTGAGCTCATGAGTTTGAGACCAGCTTACACAAGAGCGAGACCCTGTCTCTACTAAAACTAGAAAAACTGAGGCAAGAGGATAACTTGAGTTCAAGAGTTGGAGGAGTTAAATGTTGCTGTAAGCCATGATGATGCCATGGCACTCTACCCAGGACTACATCTTGAGACTCTGTCTCAAAAAAAAGTTTTTCTCATTGCAGTTTTATCGTTTTCCTCATGTAGAATTTTTTTTTTGCCTTTTTTTATTTTTATCAAAATATTTCCTTTTGGGGGGGTTAACTTTGAAATTCAATTGCCTATTGTTGGCATATAGAAAAGCAACTGACTTTTGTATATTAGCTTTCTATTCAGTCACCTTGCTATAACTGCTTATTAGTTCCAAGAGATTTTGCTTTATCCATCCTTTAAATTTTTACATAGACAATCCTATCATTTTTGAACAAAGAGTTCTATTTCTTCCTACCTATATGTATATTTTTAATTGTTTCATTGCAGTACCTAGGACTTCTGTACAATATTAAATAAAAATAATAAGAGAAAGCATCCTTTTCTCACTCCCAAACTTAGGGGGAATATGATTAGTTTCTCATCATTGGGTGTGATGTGAACTACAGGGTTAAACATTTTTTGTAAAACAATTTTATTGTAGAAAAATTCCCTCACTGAGCAAGTCTTCACTTATCCTACATTTTTGGAAAATAATCTCATGGGATATAGAATTCTAAGTGAGTTTCTAGGTTAGTGGGTTTTTTCTTTCAATACTTTCAATCTGTCACTTAGTTCTCTTTCCTGATTACATGGTTTCTGAAAAGTCCAATGTGATTCTTATCCTGTTCCTCTGTAGGTAAAGTGCTTTATTCCCACCCACAACCAAAAAGCCCCAACTATGACTTCATTCAATTCATTTTCATTTTCTCTTCATTTTCTCTTGTCTTCAACTATCTCCAGTATAAATATGATTTGTCCTATTTGGTGATTTTTAGTTTCCTAGATCTGTAGTTGGTGTCTCTCATTAATTTTAGAAAATCATCAGCCATCATTACTTTAAATATTTCTTCTGTTCCTTACTCTTCCCCCCTCAACATTTCTTTTATGCATTTTTATACCTTTAATTTTACCAGAATTTTGGGATATTCGGTGTCATTCTTTTTGTTCTTTTTGTCTTGGTATTTTAGTTCTGGAAGTGTTTATTGACATATCTTCAAGCCCACTTATTCTTTTTTGGCCATCTTTTTTGGACTCAAAAAAGAGTCCATCAAAAATGGTATTTATTATTTTATTGTGTTATTTGAGTCCATCAAAAATGGTATTTATTATTTTATTGTGTTATTATTTCAGCTTTAAAAGAAAACTCTTCCCTAGAGTTTTCATCTCTTTGGTAACATGACTCATCTGTTCTTTACTGTTGTCCACTTTTTTCATTAAAAGAAGAAACTAAGCCATTAGTATGAAGTGTTATGTTTATCTGGCTAGGAGTTAGCATCTGTTTACTACTTTCAGCAGTTGTGGTGTCAGAGGCTAAAATTTCTACTTGGTTTTTTTTTTTTTTTTTTTTTTTTTTCCAAGAAGGTTTTGGGTGGGTTTTAATAATTTTTCCAAAATAGGGGTTGTGGGGTGGAATTATTTTTACTAATTTCAGCTGTTTTGGTGTCAGCGGCTAAAATTTATACTTGGTTTTTTTTTTTTTTTTTTTTTTTTTGCCTCTACTGTTGTCTGTGGGTTTTACTAAGATTCCCTAAATAGGGGTTGTGGCTTGCAATTATTTTACCTATTACCCCGTTATTATTCAGAAGCCCTATTGAGATGGTGATAATATCTGAAATAGCATTCTATAGTCACTCCATTAGGTTACAGTCTTTTTATTTGGTTGTTTGTTTGTTTGTTGGTTTGAACTGTAAATGGGTAATCCTCTTCCCCCTTATTGAAGTCTAGAGGAGGCCTGGGTTGGTTGGGTATTTCTCTTCTCTGGTATCAGTTAGGCTTTGGTAAAACACAAGTCAGTAGGCTCTGATAAAATAGTTTTCCCAGAGTGCCAGCCTTATTAAGGAAAATATAAATCTCTGGGTGTTTTTCAAAATGCTTACTCTTCCCCACTCCCTACTGGAAGAACTCTGATTCTCAAAGTTACAACCTATTAGGGCTTCTGGAGGTAAAACACAAAAAGTGTGAAAGGCTCCCTAAGATCAAGCCCCATATAAGTTGTTAACTTTCAAGCTACACTAAGACTAGAGCAATTTGTGGATGGCAGTTTAGCATTTTCATACTGATGCTGGCTTCAGCTGCTGACTTCTGCCCCTGGGCTTCCTATTTGTCTCTCCAGTAATCTTGGCAGCAGTTTACCTTGTGACCTTAATTTTCTGATAGACATAGAAGCATATTGATTTTCAGATTGTTCAGCATTCTCGCTTCTTATAAGAACAGAAGTGCAGGCCTTCCAGAACTTTACATAACAGGTTGGAAACCAGAACTATGACTACTTGCTTTTCTAGAACTAGTCAAACTATAAAATTCATCCAAGATTTACCAGTAATCCATACAGAAATTACTAGAAATCTGAAGTCTTTCAAGAGAGCATTGCAGTAAATGTTGAATGTAAACATAAAATATTCTCGGAAAAGGCATCCAATATTAGTCTACCCTGGTGTAAATAGAAAAAAAATTACCGACCTGTGCCCTTAGCACTCTGCTACCTTGCTCTCAAGAAACACCAACAAAACATCAAAGCTTAGACCAAATGTACTATGCTAGTAGGCTGATACCAAGGCAATGCACTAGGCTTTCAAATAAATCATTTAATCCTCAAGACAAATTGCCTTTGACATAGTATTAATAGATGCTTTTTATAGATTTAGGGGAGTTAAAAGGCTTTGGATAACACAAATAGTAAAAGATAAAGCTTAATTTCAAAATCATACCTACCAGATTTTAGAATCCATTATCTATACCAGATTTACTAATCTTGAATACAAGGGCATATGATGGCAAGACTACCTCAACAGTTTGTTTAAAATCACAAGGAGTGTCTTCAATAGCACCAGAACAAGAGTAGAAAAGGACAGTAAGAATTTAATGCAAATTTTCATCCCAAACACTTGTCAAAAATATCTAGTGGCTTTTTAACCTCCATCATGCAACCTTCTTAAAAACTAAGTTGAACTCTTTCACTCGACTGTCATTTATAAGTAGGATCAATTTATTTTGAAAATTAAATCAATAACTAAGTAAATGTGTATATTTTCACCTAGAGAGCCTACGTGAAAAAAAATATTAATTTTCTCTCCAGTGCTCTGTTCAGTTATTTTGAAAAAAGATTTACCATGTTGGAGTTCATGTGAACAATAGTCTGAAAAGATTTCATGGTGCAGAAAATAATTTCCTCCAACGAATTTGGGTCAGTAATTTCTTCTAAAATTGGATAAAGCAGCATGACATGCAGGACTCAAATTGAGATGAACTTGTTCAAACTCAGTTTTCCCAAAGCAAAATATGATATAGTATCAATCTCTTTCCAATCTGTATCATATATTTGAATGTAAAATCCCAAATTCTGTAAAATTCATTTTGCATTCATAGGCTTCTTATTTACTTAACTGAATTGTGATAAACTAGCTCTTCCTACATTAGCATGAGGTTACCCAACCTTGAACTTCTGCAACCAGAACAGAGCATTGCCTTATGTATCATTTGCCTGATTCCCATGAGAGTTACCCACAGCCTTTTCTTATCAGATTAAATGTCACAGGAAACATATCCTTTCAGCTTAAACAGCCAGGAGCTATTATGATTCTTTTCCCAGCAAGAGAAATTTGACCTCATATTCACAAGTTTCATACCCCCACTGTGAAGCAGGCTTATCATTTAATTTACAATTAGATGACTTTAATGTTCTTACTTGTTGGAGAGAGCAACAAAGACTTTATCATAGCCTTAATATAAAACCCAAGAAAAAGATTTTAGAAGGAAAAGGCAGGAAAAGCAACATTAGTCATTGGTCTGGAACTTGTGATTTGGCACCCCCTTGGGGCCAGGGGGAGAAAGAAAGTGATAATTATAATTGTATAGTATAGTATAGTCACTGTATTCATAACAGATACTGTGTGCTAGATAAGCATATACATTATGCAGATGGTCCCAACACAACTTATGACAGTCTGACTTACAATTTTCAACTTTACAGTAGGTTTTTCAGAATATTGTTAGTCAAACAGCATCTGGATTTATCCTAGTTTTACTTAGGAGTTTTCAACTTTGTGATAGGTTTATTGAAGTATTGAATATATTTTCAACTTATGATATTTTTAGCATATGATTGGTTTATAAGAACATAACCCCACTGTAAGTAGAGGAGCATGTGTATTCTTTAGTGCTAGCAAAATTTGCCAAGGTAGATATTATAATTCTTAGTTTATAGAAGAATAAACTGAGGCTCAGAGAGACTAAGCAACTTGTTCAAGATCATTCAGTAAATGGCAAGGCAAGCATTTTCATCCTTGCCTGGCTACATTATATGTCTATCCCTTACCCTCTAACCTCTTCAGCTCTCTAAGATGAGGACTGTTAAGGTCCTGTTTTCTGGTAGCTGATCAAAGGTAATAATAGTTCCAACTTAAAATAATCAAAAGCAAAAATATATCTATTACAATGTTGTGAGTTTTCAAAGCTAAAGCAGCTAAATTGATACCAAATTATGCTGTTCCATTCTTCAGTGAGGTCAACAATGTTTCACAAATAGATTAGGCTCTCAGACACATTTTTTAAGTCCAAAGAAGATAATGCCATAGCTTTATAAAGAATCAAGAATTCGATCAAGTTAATTTGGCTTCATAACAATTAATAAATGTTGATTAGGAACTGTAAAATTAAAATAGACCCCAAACTTTATTAAAGCCATGGAAAATTTGTTTTATTTACTACTAAATCTCAGTACCAAACATTTTAATAATAATTACTCAGTAGATATTTGTTAAAACCAAATTAGATATTGCCCCTGTGTTAAAACTATTTATTACTGTATACTGTTTTAAACTAGATAATTTATTTTAGAAGATGTTATTATTAACTAAAAGGATTAATTTGGGAGGAAGCAGTAAGATGGCCAAGTGAAGCCAGCTTTCAACAGAGACTCCCCTCTAAAGGAAGAGATAATGGTCAGAATGAACCCAATGAAGGTTGGGAGCTGAGCTGAGAGAGAAGATTGATGAGTGTATGTCATCCCTGCTGAGGCAAGCTGCAACTCCAAGGAAACAAATTTCAGGTACAAAATCCATCACAAAGAGGATGAGAGTCTTTCCCCACCCCCAGGGGAGTGGCTTGCTGTGTGGTCTCTACAAGCATGCAGTGAACAGAAGGCCTCGTGTTTCACCCCACGGGAGAAAGCTGCTAAATGCTGAGACTCCTTCTCCAGAGAGATCCCACTGTGATCCTGGGCATTCTTTTGTCTGACATAAAAGTTGAACAAATATTTTCCTTACCATTCTGAACTCCTAGTCTACCCTTCTCCCCTCACCTAGTGGTCTGGAGGCCTGTTTCCTTTAGAACCCAGAGTATCTGGAGGTTCCTTGCAAGGGCTGGGGATCGCCTGGGCCATGGTACAGCTTCACTAAAACTGTGACTCAAGTGGAAGTGGGAGACATGGGGGAGGGGGACTGGCCCAGTGCTGCAAAAGTATGTGGCAGTGGAGGGGCAGCAGGAGTAGCAGCATGGGTGGAGGCATAGTGGCAGCACAGGGACCCATGCAGCAGGAGCAGTGCACTACCCCAGGGGTCAAATTTTGAAGAGACATCTCCCGATTCTGTGGACCACAGGAAGGAGCCAGACCTCACCCCACAAGGGTAGCAGAGGAGGAGTACAGCTGGGGCAGAGGTATGGACTCTGAGGGAGGGAAATATGGCTGTGACAGTAACTACTGGCTCAGGATAGACTTGAGTGTAACACTCTCAAGTTTCCATTGAGCACTGGAGGTAGCCAAGCTTGAGCTCCTCCTGCCTGCGGGCAGCAGAGAGCAGTGGCCTGGCCAAGGAAACACTGTCTCCCCTTTGACTATGACAGGCACATATACCTGGCACATTTGCTCATTGGAGGAACTGGGCCATAGTCCCATGGGATTACCAGTAATGGGGCATGGCTGTGGCATAAGGCAGGGAAGGAAGCACCGACCCCCCAGAATAACACTTTTGCTAGGTGAGCCTTCCTGACTCCATTGAGCACTGGAGGGAATCACACTTGAGCTGCCAGTGGATCCCTGCTATCTGGTTGCTGGAGTCCTTTTGAACTCTCCCCAGTTAAGCAGTGATTGTGGTGCCTGGGACAATTGGTTTAGAACTCTTGACTTGGGCTGGTCACCTAGTGGCCCTCCAAAGTTGAGCCCTGGTTGCATTATAGTGGGAGGGACTGATTCTCCTCTTCCAGTTGTCACTAGTGGGGGCCAGGGTGTCTTAATTGCTTGTACCTCTCCCCAGCTGAGATTTCAGCCCAAATCCACCAAATCACTGGGATTGGATAGAGGTTGGCTGAAAACAAGACAGAGCCACCTAGCTCCATCACACCAGGTCCAGAGTTTCTGGCTGCAGGATTCAAAGGGACCTTTATAAAGCTATAGGGGAAAAGAAACAAAGACCACTCTCAGCTCTTTGATAAAGGACTGATTAACTACAACTGCTGGAGCCCTCAATACAATCTCAACCTACCAGCTCCACTAGCCAAACTGTGAAAAATAATCATGAGGCAGAAACAGTGGAAAAACTCTGGCAACATGAATAATCAGAGTAGATCAACTCCCCCAAGTAATGACAAAGCAGATACAACAAAAGATGTCATTAATAAACAATGGCTGAAATGTCAGAATTCAGAATATGGATGGCTAACAAAATTAGTAAGAATGGAGGAAAAGACGGAAATTGAAATCCAGAGTTGTGCAAAAGTTTTCTCAAGAAATCAATGAATTTGAAGATGAAATCTCCAAGGATATAGACACAATGAGAAAAGAGATAGCAGAGCTGAAGGAAATGAAAAAGCTCCTCAAGGAGCTCTGAAATACAGTAGAATCCCTCAGTAATTGGGGTTGAACAGGCAAAAGAAACAATCTCTGAAACTGAAGACAAAGCTTTTGAATATTCTTAAATGCTCAAAGAGGCAGAAAGATGGAGAGCAAAAACTGATCATTTCCTGACTGAGTTGTGGGACCACTGAAGAAGATCAAACATTCATCTTATAGGAATTCCTGAAGAAAAAGAAGAATGTCCTGAAGCTATGAATGCTCTTCTATAAGGATTATGGAGGAGAATTTTCCAAGTCTGGCAAGAGATACAGAAATGCAGATAGGAGACAGTTTCAGAACCCCAGCATGAATCATTCCAAATTAAGCATCTCCTAGACACGTTGTAATTAACTTTCCCAAAGTTAATATGAAGGAGAAAATTCTATAAGCAACCAGACATAAGTATAACCTATAAAGGGAAGAATATTAGAATGACTACAGATCTCTCAACTGAAATTTTTCAAGCCAGAAGTACTTTATTGACTTACACATGTTGAAAAAATTTGCCATAACTAAACCAGCTCTCCAGGATATTCTCAGACCCATTCTCTATAACAATAAGTTCAATGGTCTACAACCAATGTAAACTCATCTAGAAAGCCTTGAACAAAGCCTAACATCCATAATTTTGAAAGGATTAAAAATATCCACTGGACATTTGAAAATCATGACAAGCAAAACACTGCCATGCCTATCAATTCTCTCAATTAACATGAATGGCTTCAATTGTCCTCTAAAGAGGCCCAGGTTGGCTGACTGGATACAAAAACTCAGGCCAGATATCTGTTGCATGAAAGAGGCTCATCTTACCTTAAAGATAAGAAAAGACTCAGAGTGATGGGATGGACATCTATAATACAGGCAAAAATCAGAAAAAAGCAGAAGTGTCAATTTTATTTACAGATAAGATAAGGAAGACTGGGAGAGAATATTAGGGAATTGGTTTGAATGTTCTGTGGCAATCCACAAGTATAGTCAAATATTGAAATATGAGTTTAGGATTTACTTGGCCTTGTGATGTTTGGCACTCACTGTACTTTAAACTAAGGTTATATTTTAAGCTATTTGGCATTGCTGTTGGGAGGATCACTAGATTTATGGAGGAATTAGTCGCAAATGACTTTATAAAATACTGTCATATAGTTCATTTCATCATTTTCTGTTGCAGGAAGCCACTCCGCCACAGAATGATAATATGCCAGTGGTACCCAGGACCTCTTGTATATAGGTTATTGCAAATATTGTTCTGAAATGCTTAACTTCAGAATTACATTATTAAAAGTAAATAATTGTTTTAAATCTATTTTGTAAAATATAAAGTACAATAGAATTTCTGGAGTACAAATTAAACTATTTGCACTAAGAAAAAAAAAGATAAGGAAAGATAATAGTGAACACTACATATTTGTCAAAGAAACACTCAACATGAAGAGATTTTGATGATTACCATTTATGTTCCCTACCAGAATGCTTCTCAATTTATAAAGCAAACCCTAACAGTTTGATATCTTCCTGAACTATAATAGTTGGAGATTTTAATACCCCTTTGGCAGTTTTGAATAAATCCTCCAAGAAGTAACTAACCAAATAAATAATAGACTTAAAGTTGACCCTAGAACAAATGAACTTAACAGACCTCTATAGAACATTTCATTCTAATAAAACTGAATACACATTCTTCTCATCAGCCCATGGATCATCCTTTAAAATTGATCACATCTTAGGTCACAAGCCTAACCTCAGCAAATTAAAAGAATAGAAATTTATTCCTTATATTTTCTTGGACCATCACAGAATAAAAGTTGAACTCATCAGCAATAGGAATCTTCATATTCAAACAAAGTCATGGAAACTAAATAACTTTAGGGTGAATGATAGTGGGGTCAGAGATGAGATTAAGAAGGAAATCACCAATTTTTTGGAACAAAATGATAATTAAGACATGAATTATCAAAACCTGTGGGATACAGCAAAGGCAGTTCTCAGAGGAAAATTTATAGCATTGGAAGCCTTCATCAACAGGACAGAAAGAAAGGAAGTCAGCAAATAATGTGTCATCTCAAGCAACTGGAAAAGGAAGAACATTCCAACCCAAACCCAGCAGAAGAACAGAAATAACCAAAATTAGAGCAGAATTAAAGGAAATTGAAAACAAAAGAATCATTCAAAAGATCAACGAATCAAAATGTTGGGTTATTGAAAAGATTAACAAAATTGATAAAACTTTGGCTAACCTAACCAGAAACAGAAAAGTAAAATCCTTAATACATCAATCAGATAT
>CAUYQV010168536.1:0-16940 GCA_963574575.1 Galagoides demidoff
TGTGGTCCCAGCTACTTGGGAGGTGGAGGCAGGAGACTCGCTTGAGCCCAGGAGTTGGAGGTTGCTGTGAGCTGTGATGCCATGGCACTCTACCCAGGGGGACAGCTTGAGGCTCCGTCTCAAAAAAAAAAAAAAAAAAAAAAGAAACTACACTCCTGAAACCATATAAGGGTATCAACAGAGTTTTACTACAGAACAGGCATCAAAATGCTGATCTCTCTTTGTCTCTATTGCAATTTTCTTTTCTTTCTCTGCCTTCTCTTTCTCTCCCTCTTCTCCTACCTGCTTTCTCTCTGTAAGAGCTTCTCTAACACACACACACACACACACACACACACAAAACCCTAAAAATATATTCACAACAACAATTCAATAAGAACTTGAATCCTTAATAATAAGCTCTAATTCCTATTTCACTGAGAATAAACCTAGAGTCTTTCAAAGAATTTCAAAGCTCTATTTTATTTGGCACTCATTTGCTCCCTGATATCATCACTAACCATTCTCTACCAATCACACTGTCTTCTTGCTTTTTTTTTTTTTCTCAAACATTTTAGGCACGACACTGCTTAATAATATCTGAACTGCCTCATTCCTCTATCTAAATTCTTGGCTCCCTATTGTTAATTCCTTAGACTTCCTCAATACTTTGTTCAAATGTTATCTGGCCAATAAACCCTTCCATGACTATAATATTTGAAATTAATACCCTTCCAACTTCCAAATTCTAAATCTCTGACTGAATGATTCACCCTCCCCCAGAATCTAATATACCCTTGAAATATATATAATTCGATTATCTACTATTAGTTTTGGTTATTCCATTCATTGACATTTTTCTCAAGGCTCTAAAACAGTCTGACCATAATGTGGCAGCTCAGTCAATATACTCTGAAAACACATATAAATAAATAACGATTCATTATTAGTGGCAGTGATGGTATGTACAATAGTATGGTATGTAAAAACTTCTTGGGGTAAAGATTATAATATTTATACAGATTACATGAATTAAAAAAAACTTGTTAAAAGAAGAGGAATGTATACAAGAAAAGCAGAAGTCAGGGGAGAGTTTACTTTTGAAAGGCTGCAACATGAAGGAGTAAGAACGCTTGTTAGACTCTTTGTTACAGAATGTATTCTCTAAGTAGCTTGGCTACAAAAGAGAAAAACTGCATTGAAACACTGAAGCTTTACCAGCTCAAGATGATAGAAAAATAGGTCAAGCTTAAATAATTTAAGAGGGCACTCCCTGCAAGTGAAAGAATGACAGGAAGGGTGTGATCCACAATCACAGCACAAACTATTTAAATCTCTGGATGGCCACTGAACTACACCTATGCCTCAGAGATCTCAGTTTAAACGAACACAGAGACCAAGGAGCATCCACCCTTATTAGATAAAACTGTGCCAGGGGATTTCTGTGTATTTTTTCTCCCATTAATTGATAACATTCCCCAACCAGATACAGCTTGGTCAGCAAAAGCTGATGCCTAATAATTTGTGGTTCAGCAGAAAGAAACCAATAGTTTATGGAGAATCTGGAAATTGGTACAAATACTCTGAAATAAAGGAATAGCAGAATGATTTTGCTTCAAATGTTGAGTTGTCATTCCTCTGTATCTTTACGGGATTCATAGCAGGACCTTCTGTGAATATCAAAATCTGGAGATGTTTCAGTCCCTGACACAAGATGGTGTAGTATTTGCACATAACAAACACATACCCTCCTGCATACTTAAATCATCTCTGGATGACTTACAAGACCTAATGCAATTTAAATGCTATGCAAATATCTGTTCTACTGTATTGTTTAAGGAACAATGCAAAGAAAAAAGAAGTCCGCACATGTTCAGTACAGACACAATTTGGGGGGAATTTTCAATCCACAGCTGTTTGAATGCATGGATGCAGAACCCATGGATACTAGGGACTGAGTGCATAACCTCTGTCTCTATTAGATTTCAAGAGAAAGTAAACAAAAACAGTGGACAGAGATGTTTCTCCAGCTGGCCTTGGACCATCCCAATTCTTCTGTTTCCCTTGTAGAGAACAGAACTTGATAACTACTTATCAAGAAGATCTGTAAAATTTGCTGAGAATGTAACATATTCAATATGGGGGTGCGGCTAGAATAGCCTCAACTCTATCTCTGTTCCAGTCCTTGCCCCCCAACAGAATGGCCCTTCAGGGCTTTTTTCTTTTTTATATTAATACATTTTTGGAGTACAATATGCTGACTTTATATACAATTTGCAATGCTTACATCAAATCATTGTGTTAAAACATTTATACTCTACACTTAACAGATTTGACCTGTACTCTTGCAATATTCACCACAGATGTGGTACCACCACTTATTGTCCCTCCGTCCTACATCCCCCTCCCCTGCTGCCACCCTCCTTTTCCTTCCTTCATCTTGGGCTATAGTTGTGTTTTATCCTTCATATGAAAGTGTGGGTGATTATAAATTGGTTTTATAATAGTACTGAGTACATTGGATATTTTTTTCTTCTATTCTTGAGATACTTTACTAAGAAGAATATGTTTCAGCTCCATCCATGTAAACATAAAAGAGGTAAAGTCTCCATCTTTTTAAGGCTGAAATATTCCGTGGTATACCTATACCACAATTTATTAATCCATTCGTGGGTGGATGAGCACTTGGGCTTTATCCCAGCAATTTCCATAACCCAGAGGTATAAACTCAGGCCAGGCAGGGTACATTTGCTGCAGTGCAAGGTGGATGCATGTAAGACAAAACTCAATACACCTCTGGCAGCTTTTCTCAAGCTTGACGGATTGCCTTGCAAGGAATCCTAGACTTCTGGGTTTTTTTTCTATCTATCTGCAAGTAATAAACACAATCTATGTAATTTATATTCATAGGTGTTCACTCTTATTGGCTTACAGCAAGTTGGTAACCATATAAATTAACCTGTTTCACAAAGGTTCCTGAAGAGGCCAGGCTTTGAACAATGTATTTGGAAAGTATAACAACTGAGTAGATAATGCTTCAAAGATAAAAAAGATAAAGCTAGTATTTTTTTTAAGTCTAGACAAAGTTGCTATTTACCAGGAAAAAAAGTAATTTAGAGAATATACATATGCTACATTATATTATTTATAATTTTGCTTTTAACAGAAGTTTCATGCATGGCACCCCTCAGTTAAAAACAAAAGCTGAATAAAATGGACTCAAAGTTGTACAAAATTTTGGGTTCAGCAAACAAGGATTTCATAGAAGCTATTAAGCTATATTCAATGAATTAAGGGAAATTATGCCTAAAGTTTAAGGGAAATGGGCTTAATACATGAATAGGAGAGGATTTTCAACAGGAAATGAAAGGACAAAATTGGAATTTTAGAACTAAAATGTCCAATAAATTAAAGAAATAAAGCTTTACTAACTGAGCTTAATGAAAGATCAAAGATAACTGCCTCCTCCCCCAAAAAATCAATGATTCTGAAAATACATCAATTTAAATATCAGAGAGAGAAAAAGTAAATAAATAAATAGATACATAAATAAATGTATACATAGATACATTCCTTACCAAGCAGTTCATCATATCTACAATTGTAGTCTCAAAAAGAGGAAGAGAAAAAAGAAATGAAATATTTGTAGATGTGCTAACAGAAAACATTTCACATTTGGGAGAAAATGCTGACTTACAGATCTGAGATACTCTAATCTAAACACAATGAAAAAGATGGCTTGAGCTCAGGAGTTCAAGATCAGCCTGAGCAAAAGTGAGACCCCTCTCTAAGAAAAGTAGAAAAATTATCTGACCACTGTGGCAGGGACCTCTAGTCCCAGCTACTCAAGAGGGTGAAGCAGGAGGATCACTTAAGCCCAGGGTTTGAGGTTGCTGTGAGCAAGGCTGATGCCACAGCACTTGAGCCTAGAACAACAGAGAGAGACTAAAAAAAAAAAAAAAAAAAAAAGATAAGGAAGAAAAACAAATGAATTGCTTTCTCTGAACAGTATATAGCAGTTCAAAGAAGAGGAGGTGCTATAATTATGCACTTCTTTAGAACAAGGAATGTCCGCAGAAGGGTAGATCTTACTAATGATAATTATAATGGCTGGTCATTTGAATTATAATTTGGTATCTGACTACTTTGGGTCAGATGTTTTATTTATAATTCTCACTGATCCTAGTCACCTGAAAAATGAATGCGTGGTATTTCAGTGAAGGCAGTACATTTCAAAATACTTTTCAGAAAAAGCAGAAGTATAAAAGCATGATTTTTATTATTAGAGTGTGACGAGAAATTAACTTTTATACTGGAAGAACTGAGTCAATTTATAAATCAATGCTACTGATGGAAATAGGAAAAGAATTGGCCATTGCTCTGTAAAGTTGATAGTGGAACTTCTTATTTTGTTACTTATTTACAGTTCTTTAATCACAAGAAACAAACATGAATGATATTAACCACAGTTCAAAAGTGTTGAAATAATATACTGTGATTCACAAACAGTTCCAGGCAATGCAGTAGAGAGTTTACAGCTATAAGTCACACCACGTCATTTTCTGGACTCATCTAAGAGAAAGAATAAGCTAGAAATTTCTCTTCTGTCTGCAAATCTGAGATTTTCAGGAAATAAAATTCTAATGTATAAGATTTAATTAAACATCACACTTTCAATAGGAGCGTGAAAGAAATTTTGATTGACAAATTATATTGATTGTGGGAAAGTTAAATATTTGGAAAATGAAAACTGAATTGCAAAAGCTTTGTTAATGTAGAATTCACTTTGAAATCTCTCAATTTCATACCTTTTTTACTTACATTTTTAATAAGACTCAGAAGAAATTAGTTACTCCATTATCTTCATTTTGCTTTGAGTGAAGATAAACAACAAACTGGCATCTTATATCATAAGCTCCGATGTCCAGTAAAATTCATCTTGCTCTTCCAAATAGTTTGTAAATATTAGAAATTCCAAACATCTTTCCCAGTTGCAAATTCTGTACCCTTTCAAGAACAGAGATATGTAATACAATATTTTATTGTTCATTTATCCAATAAATATAATACATAAGCAGTATATTTTCTATGAGAAAGGAATAAATATTTAAACACCGAATTTCCAGTGTCAGCAGGCTATCATATTTAATTATTAAAGACAAGTTTTGAAGAAGACATTAACATCATTGATTTATTAATAGTAATGGAAAATTCAGAGAAAAATGATTTTAATGCCACAATAAAGAGGAAGAATTTGACTGCAAAACAAAAGTTCCTTCCTATTCATATTTCTGTACATTTCTGCTAGATCATGTAGGTAATATAAATCAGGATATGCTATTATCTTTAAAGAATTACTATTTTTGTAAGTGACATAAATCATATAGATAAATGTATACCAAGCTTTTAGAAATTCATACAGAATTACTGGCACACTGTCAGAGAAATAAGAGATTATTTTGTTGTGAGATGATGAATCAAAGAATCCTTAGGAAAAAGTTCAGAATTTGAAAACAGCAATTATTTTTAAGGACATAAATCAAATGAAAAAATATTCCAGGTGACAGGAATATTGTGAGTATTGTGAGTGAAAGTGGCCGGATAGCAAGTTTGTTCAGAATTAAACTTGCAGGACTTCTGATATGAGAATGACGAATAATGTTTAAGTGTTGTAAAGACTCTGACATACTCTGTATGAAAAAGGATAACTTTCTTTGCTATCAAAATCCTGCAAAAGGAAAAGAATATTAGAGGAATTATTTTCACTAATAATACTTAATAAACCACAATCACATAA
This sequence comes from Galagoides demidoff, assembly GCA_963574575.1. NCBI lineage: Eukaryota > Metazoa > Chordata > Mammalia > Primates > Galagidae > Galagoides > Galagoides demidoff. The sequence goes on from CAUYQV010168536.1 coordinate 5,777, forward strand.
TTCATTAAACATCATATATTCCATAATAGAATGAAAGAAAATATTTTTGATAGAAGACTGTGGAAGAAATGTTCAATTCTACATTTCTAATAAAGGTGAAATAACCTTTTTCACACTAAATAATTCTTATTTGAGTTCTGCAAAAGACTTGACTTTTCACTATAATTTGACTAATTTGACTAATTTTTGATCTATTTTTTTCATGAACTCTCTTCACAATTTACTGAATATTTTTAGCTTATCCCCTTCTTATTTTTAAACTTCCTTGGAGACTGAGGAAGAAGTGCTTTTCAAACTTCAGAGTACTTTATAAACAACAAAAGTAGCATTTTATCCGTACCATTTGGCACTCTACGCTTGCATGAAGTGAGGAGGCCAAGGCATTTGGGGATCTGGGATTTAACTTTCTTACAAGAAGGTTACTTTCCAATATTGGACAAATACAGAGTTTTCCAAAGAGGCATATTTCATTCAGGGTGTATGATTAATGTCAAGGTCCCAGAAGGTCATTATCCCTTTCAAGTCATCTGACATGACATCTGCCTCAAGCAACCTAGAGGCACAGCTGATTGTTCTAGTTTTATAGTAAGAATATAAACTCTATCTGTAACTTATAATTTAACTCAGTGGAACTATTTAGGGGTAGAAAAGATGCACTTGGGAATAAGTAATAAGAAACATTAAGCAAGTTTATTTGACTGAAATATGATTAGATTATGAGTGGACCTATGCACAGGTCACTGTTAAAATGACTGTAATTTTGAGTTACAATGTCTCATTAGAGAGATGAATGAAACAGTAAAGGGGAAGCTCCAATTCCATGTTTTCATGGCTAGTTCTCTTACTTATTTCTTCAAACATTGCTCATTTTGGCTTAAGAAAATAAACAAACTAAAACAGCCTTTATAGCCCCGATAGGAAACTCCTAATTCATCATGACATCAGTTATTTCTTCATCTGTTGCTACTGCAGCAAGCTCTCATCCCAGCCTGGACAAAACCTCCATTCCCTTTAACAAGATGGAATGACTGTATTCCTTACATAACACTCAGCAGAAAATAAGGTGGAATAAGGTGCTTTTAGCTTAGAGGACCTGCGGAAAATATGAACTAAAACCGGGGAGAGCTGTGGATCCCACAATAATCTAAATTGTGGTGGTTGGTATTACTTTCTGAGTTTCCCTTGGATTAATGTTGTAAAAGGATATTTTATTAGGTGGCACCTGTGGCTCAGTGGGTAGGGCGCTGGTCCCATATACTCAGAGTGGCAGGTTCAAACCTGGCCTCGGCCAAACTATAACAATAACAAAAAAATAGCTGGGTGCTGCGGCGCATGCTGAGGCAAGAGAATCGCCTAAGCGCAAGAGCTAGAAGTTACTGTGAGCTGTGACGCCATGACACTCTACGGAGAGCAACAAAGTGAGACTCTGTCTCAAAAAAGAAAAAAAAAAGGATATTTTATTAATCCTCGTGCATTTGGGGAGCAAATAATCTATTCTACCGAAAAACATCATAGGTTGAAAAGGAATCAATAATATGCTATTATCTTTAAATAGAATGATCCTTTGGCCAGTAGTTATTTTAAACAACAGAACACACATTTGTTTCAAAATTGGAGCTGATTCCTGAGGCAGACATTGCTACTACCATTTGAAGAGTCTTTTTCTGGATGATAAACTTATAGTATATACAACTGTCCTATATTTTTTGCTGAATTACAATAAGTTTGATGAGATTAAAATTGGCAGGTTACCGTCACTATTTCATTGTCATCACTAGTGTGATGACCATTCACACACATACACTTCTCATGTTTATTCCTCAATTTCAAGATGAGGTAATTCTTTCAACTGAATTGAAATAAAAAGGGGCAAACATCTTCCTAACAGGTACAGTAAACAGTGTTTGGGTGACAGGCACACCTACAGCCATGACTTGAATGCTAAGAAAAAATCCATGTAACCAAAGATCTATGTGCCCCCTCAATATTTTGAAACACAAATGAAACAAAGAAATTGAAACACAAAGCAATATAGTATATGATGCTAGTAATTTTCAAAATTATGTTTTTGTCAAAAATTTTATGAATTCAAAGTTAAGTATTATGTTCCTTCGCTATCTTACAAGAATTACGAAATGTAGGGAATGAAAGGTAGATTTTTACTTTGAAATATGGTCAAGCTTTTAGTCCGTATCCCTGTGTCATTTTTCATTTAGAATTCTAGTTTGTCTTGCTCCTGTGAAGTCACCAATATTTCCAAGATAGTTTGAAACAGTGGAGAGTTTCAGCGGCAGAGTGGTCCGTAAAGTTTTATAGATCCCCTGGGAGACATCAGCTTGTTTCATGTTGCACCACAACACTAAGAGATTAACTCAGTGGAAAAATCCTCTGAAAGGAGATCTTTTCACACCAGCAAGGAGATGGAGGGACAATAAGCATTTTAGACGTCTGATGATGTCGAAGCAACAACACCTGTGAAGATGTACATCCCGGTTAGATCAGCAAAGTGAGCTAGAAATTAATCTTCGCGTGCCTTACCATCAGACTCATCCTATGTAATAGATAAGTGACAAAACATAGATTGTCTGAATTTATTTTTCAGTAAAAAAATCCTGAAAGATGAAAAAGTGAATGTGCATGTAACATAAATGTTAATAATTAAACGAAGTCTAAGTCTGGGGTGGAGGTATTAATATTTGAAAATAGCTACCTACATTAAATCCAGGTGAATTAAAGGGAAGAGGTGAAGTAGCATAAATTTTCCCAATAAAGAAGGAAAATGGGACTGGTCCAGGTACTTCTGAGAGGGAATAATATAAATGGAGCTGGAAAAGCCAAAGGAAGCTCAGAAACTTTAGCTGTAGATTTCTTTGGTTTAGCTATACTAAAAGAAAAGGCTTGTTTCCCAACTGCAAAAGAATTTTTTAAAAACATATATTTGGTTTAGTGTTGTAATTCTTTCTCCTCTAGGCAAAATGATTGACATGATTTGGTTGGCATTGGAAATCCAGAAGCAGTTTGTTTTATAATATTTTGATTTACCAAATCTAACAACCTTGGATTTCAGCTGGGTCCAAATATTTACCAAAAATGCTCATTGAGTAGTATATTAATGTACATAAATAATTATAACTCCAATTAAATATTAAGATCTAGTAAAAATTTAATAAAGTGAAGGACATTTTCCAATTCAAAATAAAAACTCACATAATCAACTTTAAGTAACATTATTGGATGACTTTTTGGTGACATTTTTAAAGATTAAAGAACACGTTTGCTTCATTTGCATAATCAGACCATGATTCACGTGAAGAGTTCTGACCCTGTTAGCTAAGGTTTTTATCTTATTTGCAAATAAACGAACATTCAGTTGCCCTGAGATTTATGTTTAACTTTGGCTACAGGAGTTGTATCTTTATGCTTTGGTATAATTAATACTTCAACATTGGTATTCTCATCTCATGTATCTTCTCAGAACCAGTTCTGTCTCACATTTTTATCTTTTTATTGATATATAATCTCCGTAAATAGTTATGGAGTGTATGTGATATTTTATTACATTAACAGAATGCCATGAAAAATCAGGAGATTTGACATATTCATCAACTCGAGAATTTATCATTCCTATGTGTTGGAAACATTTTAAGGCCTGTCTTCTCGCTATTGTAAAATATGTACTACATTCTTATTAACTGTAGTCATCATGCTTTGCTATCAAACATTAGAATGTATTTATTCTAACTATAAGTTCCTACCCATTCATAACTTCTTTTCATGCCCTCCACCCACCCATACATACTTTCTAGATTCTGGTATTTATCATTCTATCCTTTTCCACCACAAAAAAAAGACTCCTGCCACTCCCATATCTGAATGAGAATATGTGATATGTGTCTTTTTGTTCCTTACTCATGTCATTTAATATAAGGAATTCTAATTTTATTTACGTTGGTGCAAAGGACAGTATTTACTTCTTTTCTATGGCTAAATACGATTCCATTGTGTACCTATACCAAATTTTATTTAGCTATCAGTTGAAGGACACATAGGCTGATTCTGTTCTTTTCTATTATGAACAGTGATACAATAATCATAGGAGTGAATATGTCTCTTTCATATACTAGTTTTATCCCCCTTATACCCAGTAGTAGGATTGCTGGATCATATAGTAGTTCTATTTTTGTTTTTTCGAGAAAACTCCAGATTGTCTTCTATGGAGGCTACCCTAGGGTACATGCTGAATGAAACAGTGTAAATATTCCCGTATCTCTATCTCATTGTCAATATTTATTAGTTTTTCTCTTTTTAATAATAGCCATTCTAAGCGGAGTAAGATGATATTTAACTGTAGTTTTGATCTGCATTTCCCTGCTGTTGAGTGATGTTGAGCATTTCGTTCAGATACATGTTGGCTATTTGTTATGTCTTCTTCAAGAAATACTTATTTTTGTCCTCTGCCAAATTTGTAATGCAATTATTATTGCCATTGTTATTTTATCATTTAGTTGTTTGAGTTTCATGCACTATAGATATTATTTCTTGTCTGAAGAATAATTTGAAAATGTTTTTCCCCCATTAGACGGGCTGTTTGTTCACTCTGTTATTGTTTCCTATGCTGTGCAGTAGGTATGGTTTAATACAGTTCATTTTTGGTTTTTACTGAGTGTGCTTTTGAGGTCTTAGTCATTAAGTCTTTGCCTAAATCAGTGCCCTGAACAGTTTCCTATTTTTTAGGCCTCATGTTTAAATTTTCTATTCATCTTCAGTTGGTTTTGTCTATGGTAAGAGGATCCAATTATCCCAGAACCATTTTTTGAGGAAGTTGTAATTTCCACAATGTAGCATATGTTGCTGTGTACAATGCACAGTTTTTTGCTGTACCTGTACAATGTTTTAATTCTTTTATTCATTTTTATGTGTTAGAGGTATAATTCTGGAAAGCAATAATGATATCTGTATGCAAAGTATTTCTCTGGAATAAGGTAACTGCCCCCCTGCCCCGGCACTTCTCCCCTCCCTAGACGCCTAGATGTCCCCTCACTGGGCAGGCACCACAGCTGCAGAGGCCTCCAGCGCATCTGACCAATTGAACCGAACATCACCATTACTGCTATCTTGGAACCATACTTGCTACCAGGGCAACACAATTGTTAGTATCAGGACCTTGGTTAAAGGAGAGTGGAAATGGCCTCACATTGTGCCTCCTCTTGGCTTGGCACCCATAGCACAGTAGTTATGATGTCAGTCACATACACTAAGGCTGGTGGGTTCAAACCCAGCCGAGGCCAGCTAAGCAACAATGACAACTGCAACAGAAAAATAGCTGGGTGATGTGCCAGGCATCTGTCATCCCAGCTACTTGGGAGACTGAGGCAAGATAATCACTTAAGCCCAAGAGTTGGAGGGTGTTATGAGCGGTGACCTGACGGCACTCTGCCAAGGGTGACAGCTTGATACTCTGTCTCAAAAAAAAAAAAAAAAAAAATGAAAGGCACAAGATTCAAGTCTAGCTACTACAGAGAAGCCAGGAGTGAGCTCAGGTGGTAGGTGAGAGAGGTCTGGATGACCTGAGCACCTGACCGCCCCATCTGTTCTTTCCTGGTGCACCCTCATCCCACATCTGCTCATTTCCTATTCTTATCCATGTTCACTGGTGGAAATGTTGCCAAAGCCACTCGACTGAGAACTCTCCACAGGGTTGTTTCCTGGGAAGCTGGTGGGAGAGGCCAGGGTCAATCTCGCCTGTCCTAGACTCCTGATGGTTGACCTCTGCCCCTAGTTGCTTCATCTCCTACATAGCCAACCCCGTTCTGAGGCTCCCAAGACACTGTGATGAAGAGGAAAATCCTGGAGCTGGGGTCTGGCAGACCTAGCTCTACCAGCAGCCAAACATTGTAATCTAGGCCTTGGTTCCTATGAAGATTCTGTCTGCGAGAGTGTCTGGCAGCAAAGCACAAAAGCTTGAGGGTACTTGACCCCATAGATTATAATTTTGAGCCTGTTATTTGTCCAAACCCCCAGTGTTGAGTTCATTTAATTTTACTAATTTCCCAGTGGGAAGAACCATCTGAGATGCTTGTTAAAAACATAGATACCTGGGACTTTCTCCTAGAGAGTTGACTTAGTGTATTTGGTGTGTAGATCAGGAGTCTCATTTTAACCAGTCTCCTGGGTGATTCATTGGATATGAAAGTTTGGGAAAGGCTGGTGTCATTCATCTGACATTAGTGAGAGACCAAGGCCTGATGGTTCAAGGAGGACACAGTCTAGTCATTGAACAGAAATACAAATGCAGAGAACTTCTCTAGAGTATTATCAGGGGACACTTCCTATTCAATGTGTTGCCCAGGACCTCAGAATGAGGCCAGCTGCATGAGAGCTGAGGAAGCCCAGGAAGCCCAGGGATCTACTGTTGGGGTGTGGGGGGCAGGCAGGGCTGGTCCTGGCCCTCACATCAGCTTCCTGGGAATAAGCCTGCTGTGGAGAAGAGCACCCTGGCTACATTCCCACCAATGGACTGATATAGGAATAGGTGTTATAGCTCCCAGTTTTTGTGTCCTATGTGTCCTCCACTTTTTATGTGTCCTCCCTATGTGTCATGTGCCTTTATGTTGATTTATGAACAAATTTTGTATTGTCTTTCAGAGGAGAAGATGTTTTCCTGAAGATGTATCTGTGGTGCTGATTGTGAATGGAATTTTTATTTTTATTCTGGGTGCATGCAATAATGTAGTCTTTGTATAATTTCTTTGGCTATCAACAGTGTCAGTGGTTATCTGTGATTTGCTTTGTGTATGATTGTTATTGGAGGCTGTCTGTGGGAAGGTTTTTCTGGGGACCAGGGTAGGCCAGATGTCAGGTAGGCTAGATGTCAGGTCCCAATAATACCAGCAGTGTGCCTAAAGTGCCTGTCCTTCAGCCCCAGGCAGTTTATGCTGGCTTCAGATCTGGGAAGGCTAATTATTGCCAATACAGGCAGCTTGCTCAGGTGCTAGTAGAGGCAGCAACAGGCCAGGTGGATGGGTGGGTACTTGTGCCCCTGGCCAGCAGGTGTGATGTGGGCAATGGTAGTAGCCATGGCAGTAAAAGCCTCTGGTTCCCAGCCACTCTGCACTGCTGATGGCGGTAGCTGTGATGAGTTGGATGGGCCAGTAACTTTGCTGGCAGGTTTTGCTAGTGAGTGGATTCCAGGTATGCTGGTTGCACTAGGTTGAATGGGCCTATCCTCAGGCACCTAAAGGGAATACTCAGTTGCCAAAGGGACAATCTAGGCTGGGCAATTCCCCAGATTCTCAGACAGCATTCTCAGGCTTCAGATATGTGGAGCTGGGCTGGGCAGACTTGTCCTCAGGTAGCCCCCGTGATGTATGCAGCTGCTTGCTGTGGTAGGCAGCAGAAAGGTGACCTCCAAGTCTGTAGGGGAATGCCTGGACAGAACCACAATGACCCTGCTGTGGGGAACTTTTAGTTTCTTCCAACATCTACAGCCACAGGTACTTATGCCCTGGCAGTAGCAGCCTACAGTGGTGGCAGCTGTGGGCAGTGAAGTCTATTTTCATAAAGTGTAAAAATGCAGGGTGGCTCTGCGGTTAGGAGCTCTGGGCCAATGCCAGTAGTCTGTGCTTTATTCCTGGTGGCAGCAGCCAGCAGTGCTGTCAGCTGCAAGCAGGGAATGTCAATGGGGCTGTAAAAATGGAGACAGACATGGCTGGTCGGCCCCAGGGAAAGATGTGTCCTGATAGAGGCTTGTCTGTCAAAGTGGTGTCTTGCTGTAACTGCTTAACATTCGGGGGGGTATGGGACCCCCTGAGTGTGAGCGGTGGAGTAATGCTACTGCATGGGTTAGTCACAGGACTGACAGGTGTGGGTTCCTGCAGGGCTAGGATTCCTGGAGTTCCCAGTGGGAATGGGTGACAGCAGTGAGTCTTTCACTTACCCTTCTCCTGCCGGGGCAGCTTCTCTGGGCTCCCTGGTGCTCTCTGACTACCCTCTCTCTCCTTCCGTGGTTTAGGTGTTTTCTGTACCTCCTCTATCAAATTCCAATGATGACTTATTGAAAATGTGAATGTATCCTCACGATTTGGTTCTCTCTGTGGAGGAGATACATCTGAGACTTTTAAAATATCATCCTTTAAAAATATCATTTAATTATTATTAAAAGATAATTACTAATGGATTGTAAAGATATATTCTAATTATTATTTATGTATTAATTTTTTAAAATGTCTTTTAATAATTAAAATATCTTTTCATACTAATTATAATAGGATTAAAAGATTTTTAAAAGGATGGTATAAGAAATGCCTCTCTTAGTTTGAGGGAACACCAAGGCTTGAAGGGCAGTAAGACTAGAGGAAGAGAATATTAAGAGAATCAAGTATTTGAAAATAATATATGAGATAGTCATGAGCATTTGAGCGCTATAAAATTTCCTACCCTATTGGCCCTATGAGATTTTTAAAAAATCCTGTGAAATACAAACCCAGTATCAAAGAGCAAGTGTAAGATCCCAAAGTCCAAAATGTATTCTGAACATATATTTTTCTTTTAGCATGTAGCAAGTCTATTTCTGTAATAACTGATCAACTTTCTTCATTAGAAATAGCATGTAGTATTTTCAGATGAATGTGAAATATGAGTCTGTCAGGTTTCATTAGTATTATTAAAATGGCATCATCAATTTTGCTCCTTGAAAGCCAAAACAGCTTATTCACAAGATAAAATCAGCTATGTTTTTGTCCTAGTGTTAAAACAAGTCTTTTTCCTGAATTGCCTGATACTGACTTTTGGAAAGGATTTTTATAATACGGAAGAAAATTAGTCAAGAATACACATTTATTATACATGATTAAAACACAATGGTACATGGACCAGGAATTATGGAAAATAATCAGCATATAAATAGAATCTGAGAAGAAATATCACTCTTGGAAATAATGGTTAAACCATCTGTGCTATTCATAATATTCAGCTATTTATCTTGATATAGTTCTGGGGCTATTGTAAAGGTTTTATTTTCTTTATAATGACCACATAATTGTACATATTTATAGGATACAGTGTGATGTTTCACTACATGTATACATGATACAATGATTTAATCAGGGAAATTAGCATGACTATGTCTTTAAATATTTATCATTTCTTTGTGATTATAGCATTCAAAAATCTTCTCTTCTAGCTATCTTGTAATAAACAATACACTATTGTTGGCAATTACCCAACAGTGTAGAAGAAAATCAGAACTTATTTCTTCAGTCAATTCAGTCTACATACCTGATAGTCACATAGGCAAGTAACTATGTCCACAACAATTTGGCATATGTGTACTAAACATTTTTATAGTAAACATTGATTCATTTTGAATTAGATTGACTAACAGAGACATACATGCTCACAATAAACTTTTTAAAATTTGTTTACTTTTATATAAACAAAGTTATTTATACTTTGAGAATGCTCTTTTTTTCAACAGTGGTTTTAAATAATGCTCCACAGTTTTATATTTTTTGATGCAAAAATTTAGATTATTCAAACAGGTAAGCAAGGAGTGTTCAAAACTGCAGCATATTAATGTGTTATTTGAGATGTTTATTATGGCCGAATAAAAACTTTTTCCCTCTACTGATGAAAATTTCTGAGCAAATGTGAAGTTTTCCTTTACTTAATCATGAAGGCTAAGAGAAAAAATTTGAAGTCGTATTTTTGTAAAATATACTACTATGGCATTGAAATCATAAAGCCATGTTATGCTCTATTTAAACCTAATTATTAACTTCTTAACCTGCTAGTCATGATATTTCAAAAGAATAATGACGTAAACGTCTCTGAAGGGTAAATAAATTTCTCTCATTTCCGTTAGAGAAGGAGAAAGACAAAGTATGGAAAATCAATACGTGACATAAACTCAGTTTTCTGGAGTTTTTCTTCGTTGCAATTACTTGCAGTTGGTAGTTTTCTTCAACTAATTCTGTAATTACATAGCTGCCTCTCTGAAAAGGGAACAGAGGTAGATGAAAAGACAAAACTTGAAATTAGACAATTAATTACTTGCTATTTCTCCTAAGGCTATATATTACACCTAGGAGAGCCTGAGCTTAAAGGTTATACTACTAATTCTCTGTTCAAATTGTACTTTTATTACCCATTAAATATCACTCAGCGCGTGATTATTTTTATCCTTGACTTTGAAATTGTGAACCTGAGACACTAAAAGGGGTTAGTGGCTCTAAATCAGACAATATATAAAAATTCCCAACTAATTGGTTTTTATAAATTGTTTGGATCCACACACATGCAAAATAAATACTTAGCTTCAGGGAGAATAAATCTGTGCTCTGCATTAGGAAAGTTATAAAATATCAGTTTTCATATTCACCTTCTGTTTAACATCTCTGTTCCGAAAACCACTGAGCTGCTTCTGTAGTGAAGAAAACTCCTGTTAGTTAATCTGTTAGTTGTTGTATATATATTATAGATTCATATAGCTCATTAGGGCCCTTAACCATTCTTGGTTTGCAGGCACAACTTAACCTGGACTTTTCTTGTAAGTGCCTGTATTTTTTTTTTAAAAACCAACTTTATTTTCTTTTAATCAAGAAATAAGTACATAGCTCCAAGCTCAAAGTCGAGGTTGAAAATCATATTCCTGTTAAAGGCAACCGGCTTTAAGAACACTGTCAGACAACATACCCATGTCTCTCTTCCCTCACTTCGTGCCCAGCTCTTCCAGATTTCCCAGTAGTGGAGAAGGGTCATATTTTTGTTCAGCTTTTCCCAGTCCTATCATTCATAAATGAAACTTAAGATCAGCCAATCAAAAGTCAACAACAAACTTAAGATCTCTAACTAGGGATGTTTCATCAGGAGAGACTAACTAGGAAATGTATTTAACTACAAGAAATGAAATATTTTCATAGCTCTACTTCCATACTTCCCTTGGAAAAAATTCCCCCTTGTATTATTGAAGCTCAGCCACTTCTGTTCTAGAGCATCTAATTGCTCAAAGAAAATCTTTAAATTTTTTTTTTTTTTTTTTTTTGAGATGGAGCCTCAAGCTATCCCCCTGGGTAGAGTGCCATGGCATCACAGCTCATAGCAACCTCCAACTCCTGGGCTCACGCGAGTCTCCTGCCTCTGCCTCCCAAGTAGCTGGGACCACAGG
>CAUYQV010168542.1:0-33100 GCA_963574575.1 Galagoides demidoff
CGGGCGCCTGTGGTCCCAGCTACTTGGGAGGCTGAGGCAGGAGACTCGCTTGAGCCCAGGAGTTGGAGGTTGCTATGAGCTGTGATGCCATGGCACTCTACCCAGGGGGATAGCTTGAGGCTCCGTCTCAAAAAAAAGAAAGAAAAAGAAAAATTAGCCAGGTATGGTTGCACACACCTGTGGTCCCAGCTACTCAGGAGGCTGAGGCAAGAGGATCACTTGAGCCCAGGAGTTTGAGATTGCTGTGAGCTATGACTCCACAGCACTCTACCCTGGGGCACTAGAGTGAGACTCTTTATCAAAAAAAAAAAAAAATTTAAAGTTGTGGCAAATAGCTACCAAGCTTATATTTTAAGACAGCAGTTGAATTGAGGCTGGAATCTTCATCTCTATACCAAACTCTCAGGAAGCCTATTGGCCCATCTTGGGTCAGATATCCACACCTGGTCTAATCAAATGTGGAGAGAGCATGGGAATTATGTTGTATCAATATGATCATGTTGGTGGTTCGTAGGAAAGATACTTCCCACAGGGAAAAAAAAGTTTTATGTTGCACTGTGCTACTAAACTTCAGACTATAGTGAAATCTTCTCATCATCTCCACTTCTTTGAAATAAACTTGATATGGTCTACCCCACAGCATGACTGGTTTCTAGGGCCAGATGACAGGGTTTGAATCCTGGCCCCAGTATTTCCTGGTTATGTGACCTTAGGCAGATAACATAACCTGCCTCTGTCCCTGACCTGACCAAAATGACATAATAATAGTGGCTGGTCATTAAATGTATTGATTAAGTAAAATGCTCTGAACTCTGCCTGGCACATAGTAAAAGCTTAATAAATAATAGCTATTACTATAAAGTTCATTTCAATTATGCCTTATGTTACTTTTTAGGTTTACAAAAATTAGAAGGTGCTTAAAAGGGAAGTTTTGTGATGATGTGAAAATAGTTCTACATAACCATCACTAAAATTGAATATATCATAGCTGTTACCCTTGTGAATGTTCTTTCAATTCTGGGTAGTACTTTTGGTTTATAACCTTAAAAGCCTTATATACAATAACATTAGCAATTTTTGCCATTTTATCTGACAAGAAAAAGACAACTGTTTTATTAAGTTTGCCAGCATAATACTGGAATTTAAAGCCTTTAATACCTTATTTATAAGTGGCAAGTTACAGAACGTCTCTTTCCTGTATGTCTTTAAACATAGAATCAAGTCACAGGATCGTTTGACAAAGGGTCAACAAACCTTTGCTCAAAGAACTGATCGCAAATATTTTTGTCTTTGAGGACCACATGGTCCTCTATCTCCACTACTCAGCCCTGCTCTAGCTCAAAAGCAGTTATGGACAATGCATAAACAAATGGGCATGGCTGTGTTCCATTAAAGCTTTCTTTATAGACATTCAAATTTGAATTTTATCTAAGTTTTACATCATGATCCATTATTTTTCTTTTGATTTTGTTCCCTCAACCATTTCAAAATGTGAAGGCCATTCTTGGTTCACAGGCTATACAAGCAGAGGTGGTGGGCCGTATGTGGGCTCGGGGCCATAGTTTTTGGACCCTGTTTTAGGAGACTGTGTTGCTTCTGACTGCAGGCAGGGCAGAAATAAGATGACTTCAGAGGCATGGTTACCCCTGCTGCTTCTCCTCCGATACTTCTTAGAAGATAGATAGTATTTGTGTGATTCTCTTGCAACAGAAATACTCACCCTAAACTGCTATGCAAGAAAGGAACTCAGCGGTTTATATTCTCTAGGGGTGGTTGATCCAGGGGCCCAAAGTTTATCACTTTGTGTCTTACACAAAAGTTTATCACTTGTCTTCTTTCCATCTCTCGGCTCTTCTCCCCTCCATGAGGGCTTTGTTCTTAGAATTTATGCCAGGCCAGGGTTGGTTTGCCTCCAAGAGTTCACAGCACAAAAGTTCTGGGGCTGACTCCTTGTGGTGTCTATCTGACCCCATATCCATCTGAACCAGCCTCGGGGGCCAGGGGAGTGGAACCCGGTGAGAGGCTCAGGCTCCACTGGGTGGGGTGAGCTCCACTCACTAGCCAGGACCTGGGAATGATGGTTCCCCGAAGGAACTAGGGGTCTTATTACCAAACAAAGGTGAATGGGTGCTAGAAGGCAAATTGACAATTGTCCATTGCGTGCGGGGACATCACACCGTGACTATTAGAATCTAAATGTCCAGAACAAAATGTATTGGGGATCTGGCAGAAACAGGAAATGGATGTTCATACCACCTCTTCTTGGAGGGATTATTGCTTGTTTTGTCTTTGGCAAAATTCCCTGTGCAGGTTCCTCCTTCTCCTAGTGCCCGTCTTCTGCGGCGGCAAACCTAGTGATATGGAAAGGTTTGTTTTTCATCTTCCTCACAGGCTCACGGAACTCAGTTGATTGAAATTTGGTTTGGGGGGAAGCCCAGGTCAGCTCTGTGCAAAGGCAGACAGAGCCAAACCTTCTAGTTGGGCTCAAAATAGCTATTTTCTGACGTGAGCTATCCATGACTCACATCGGAGTTTGGAGGCTTTGGGGTATTGTTGACATTTTGCTCTGCTCCTCCCACACCACAGAGTCTAACTTTTTCTGCCTTCCCCCAACATAACTTGGCACCTCTCGTTTATCCCATGGCCTACTTCATTCCCACCCTGTTTTTCTTTCACTCTCCGGGGCCCATTTCAGATCCACTGTCATTGTCCTCCATCCTCTGCCCAACCAAGATTTCTGACGGTGGTTACCCGTGCCCGCTTCAAGAGGTGCTGAGCAGGGAAGTTGCTGGCCGGGCTTGCTGTTTTATACCCCACTTTCTAAATGAGGCGTGATTGTGGGCGTCTGTGCCTGGAGATTCCCTGGCTCCATGGGACTCATCCGCCACATGCCCGGCCAGGCAGCTCTGCCTGTAGGAACAGCTCCTTTGGAGGCTGTCCTACTCTCTGCGAAGAACCGTGAAGCTGGACAGGTGTCCATGGCTAAGTCAGAAGCAGCAGAGAGCAGCTCCATAATTCCAGTAGTGCATTTATGTGTAGTTGTTGCACTTCCTGTATTCATTTTATCACATTATTGCATTCACTGCACCCTCGCTGTGCCCCTGGACTAGGCACTCTGCATGCATGGAGATGCATTCTATCTTTCAACAGCTCTGAGGTCTTACTATTTGTACACCTGCTCCTGGCACACAGCGACTCTTAAAAATACAATCACGTTGAATCTCTCCCTCAATCAAAATCCTTCTGTAGGTCCATCACTGGAACTAAAATCTAAACTTTGCAGCATGGCCCACAGCGCTTGCATCATCTGGGCCCTTCCCGCCTCTCCCTTTTCCTCATTTTGCTCCACCCACACTGGCCTTCTCTCTGTTCTTGACCATGTAGCTGGTTTCCTTCCCAGGGCTTTTGAGCTTAAAGCATTCTTTCCTTTCATCTTCCTGGGACAGCTTCTGCTCAGCTGCCACTTTCTTAGAGAGGTGTTCTGTGACCCCATTACCTGAAGGAGTCCCACCATCCATCACTTTCTAGCCCATAACCATGTTTTACTTTTTCTGTAGCCCTGTCAACTTAATGGGTGTGGATAGTTCATCTTTCTGCTTGTCATCTGTCTTTGCACAAAAGTTCTGGGGCTGACCACTTTCCCCACAAGGATGGATGTTTCATTTCTATACGCCTCACTCCTAGAACATTGCCTGGTGTGTGGTGGGTATACTGGATAATCAGAGGGCCCTCAGACGGAGATAGGACCACCCAACAGAGACACAGCTCTGCATGTTCAAAAGGCATGCTGGAGAGAGTAAGAATCAGTGCCTCTGAAAAGTATCCCAACTGGCTGAACCTTTGCCTAGCTTACAGGTGCCCAGTTTGTGTTTGTGTATATGTGTGTCCACGCACACGTGTGCATGTGTGCCTTTGGCATTAGAAGCCAGGTTGACCCTTGGACACAATCCTTCAGATTTTGATCTCTCACTGCATTGCTGGACAGTTGAGTTTTGCACACCACCAGCTCTAGCCGGGGCACATGTGAAGTTCTGAAATTTTGCACCACTAGCCTGTGATCTTCTTCATCTTTCAATAAGGACATTTTTTTTCTAATTATAAAAATAATACAATGCTGTGCTCTCAAGGAAGTACACATAACTCCCCATGTGTGGGCTGTGCCCAGTGATTTCCTCCCAAAGAGGAGGGGAAAGGAGAAACTTCAGAGTTGAGAAAGCGGCAGATACCACCTCAGCCAGGTGGTCAAGGCTGGCTTCCACAGTGCCAGATCAGCTTGAGGGCATATACCTTTCAGATGAAGTGATTCACCTTGGTGGTCTTCCTCCCTACCTCATAACCCCAGTCTGTTTGTCAGAAAAATTCGAGTTAAGAGGCATTCTGCAAAATACCTGACCAATACTCAAAACTGTCAAGGTCATTATCAAAAACAAGGAAAGCCAGAGAAACTGTCCCAGACAAGAGGAGCCTAAGGAGACTAGGGGACTCAATGTCACATCAGGATCCTAGATGGGATCTTGCAAGGGAAGAAAGACATTAGGCCTTTCCTGTAATCCTCACCCTCTAGGAGGCTGAGGTGAGAGGATTGTTTGAGGCCAGGACTTTGAGACCAGCCTGATGAAGAGTAAGACCCTGTCTCTACTGAAAATAGAAAAATTAGCCTGGCATGATAGGGGGCATCTATAGTCCCCACTACTCAATAGGCTGGGGCAGAAAGATCATTTGAGCCCAGGAATTTGAGGTTGCAGTGAGCTATGATGACACCATTGCACTCTAGCCTAGGAGACAGAGTGACACTGTTTCAAAAAAAAGAAAGAAAAAGTTGCTAGGTGGAAACCAAGGAAATTTGAGCAAAGTGTGGATTTTAGTTAAGTAACCAAAATCTGTATTTCCAGTCATAATGCTTTGTCTTTGTCGTGAGCACCATGGCTAGGGCCTCATTTCACTTCTCGGGTGAATTGGCCATGGGGCATCTATCTCCACATTTTCTTTCCTCCTTCTTCCCCCATGATCTGACTCTCCCTCTGGACTCCCTTTGAACTTGGGTGACCCACAGCCTGTGCACAGGCTTTCCTAGTCCCACCCAGACCACCCCCATTCAGATGAGAATAAATCCCACCCTATTCCCCCTTCTTGAACTTTGTGAATGAAAATAATGTTCTCTGCAAAATTTCTCTCTCTTGTCAAGTTTCAAGCCTGTGAGGGATTAAATGAGCCACATGATTTCCAGGCTAAGCAATTTTTAAAAACTGAAATATTACTTTAGACAGTCCCAATTTATTTTCCTCCAGATTCCAATCATTTTAACCCTGCCAAGCATGGTCTTAAGCAGCTCCATCTGGTTCTCTAACCATTCTTGCATGACCTGGGCCCTCTGCTTGCTTCTGAATTGGTTTACAGATTGGAAGCATTAGGGAGTCTTAGTAAAGATGCACAAATCATGGCTCAGGATAAATTTATAATTGTCTGTATTCATGAAGTCATTCTGAGATTATAGGGCTAGAGGATATTAAAAAAAATGAACTATAAATAATGGGATAAACCTGCAGAAATGCTGAAAAATTTTAGTTGTTTATGTAGTTTTAATTCAATAATTATCTTATTGTTATTACAGGGTTATCAATTTCAACAGCTTTAATTCAACAGCTTTAATGGTTCTGTTTGAATTAGGAAGAAGACTGAATTCTCACATATGGTCCCAAAGGGCCTCAGTAACCAATCTCAGCCCTTCAGCTTGGGGTTGGGAGAAAAATGACAGAGTGGCTTTGGTGACTCATTGAAGGTCACTTAGAAGTGTCTGGGAGAGGATACTGAGTAATGGAAAATGACATTACAGATTGTTAAATAATGGGCCAGAATGTGTGACATCTTCAGAGATTTACCCTGGAGGTAACATACATGCATAATGCAAATGAAAACCTTTCTGAAAATCCCACCTGGGATCTGCAATCCCAGTCTCTGGCAAACTCTTGTGAACACCTTTAATAGTGATAAACCATTTCTTGCCTTAGAGAGGGAGATTTGTTTTTAGAACCACCAAAAGTTGTTCTGAGCCAAGTGGTGCAAATAGAGTGGTTGATGAAATCATATGAATATGAAAAAGCGAATATAAATGTAGTAAACCGCTTGTGTTGAATGGTTCATAAAGCATTGGAAGCAATTATCACAGAACAGTTTATTAATACCTCTCCTTATTCCAGAAAGGGTTTGATTTCTTAGGAGACTAAGAAATGTTTTTAAAGGCTTGAGGAATATTGATATTATTAGATGCATAGAGCATTCTAAGGTGATTCCTTGAAGGATAATATTCTAGTATATGTGTTAAAAAATAGTTTATTGTTATTACATTAATATTACTCCTCCCCTCTACCTTCTCCAGGCCCAATGTTGGTTTTGTGGACAATGCAGGTGGGACATGTGGCTTTTGGTGCTCACCTTCCAAGAAGGCACAGAATGGGTTGATGTATGAAGGGGGCATTCTCAGTGAAGAGAGCTCTAGGGAGGAGGTGAGGTTGGGTCAAAGGGCCCCCAGGAGCTGGTATCCTTTGTCCTTTCCATCCCTAGCTCCAGCTGTGGTGGAGTTCTGAGTTTGACTTCTGCCTCTTTTGATGGTGATGGTGATTATGGTGATGATGATGGTGATGGAAATAGTGGTGGTGGTGATCTTGATGGTGGAGGTGATGGTGATGATGATGGTGGTGGAGATAGTGATGGTGGTGATCTTGAAGGTGGAGGTGATGGTGGAGGTGATGGTGATGGAGATAGTGGTGATGATCTTGATGGTGGAGATGATGGTGATGATGATGGTGATGGCAATGACGGTGATTGTGTCTATGATAATTGACACCAAGTCCTCACTCTGTCCTTGTGATATACAAGGCATTATGTGAAGAGTCTTACATTCAATCTCTTATTCAACTTTCACTGCAACCAAGAATAGCCTCTATCATCCCCACCCAACAGATAATGAACACTGAGGGTTAGGAAAGTTACACAACCCACTTACCAGACACTTTACTAATTCAAAAGTTATTATGGAATAAACAAATATTGAATGGATGGTTCAATGGTAGGATGATTAGACCTACTTTACAACTGAAATTTGTAAAAGTGGGAACTCAGAGAATTTAAAGAACTTGTCCAAGGGCCCAAAAACAGTAAGGGGCAGAGCCAACCTTCAGATAAGTCATACACTGTCAGGTAAGTGGCACTGTGCTGTGGCTCTGAGCTGTGTGGGGTGGGCAATGCCAGTGATCAGGAAGGCAGTCCCATTGCTTGGTTGTCCCTCCTCCTTCCTTGAATTTAGGTCCCTTCCTACGAGCCACAGTTTCTACCCTTGGATAGATAACAATGGCCCTATCCTGGGATCCTCTACTGTAGCATTCTGCAGACTCCTTTATCATGTAGATTGTAATAGGCCAAATAATGACCCCTCAAAGATGTCCATGCCTGGATTCCAGGAACCTGGGAATATGTTATTTTATAAGGTGTCTTACTCTACTTGGTCTGCTATAACAAAATAACATAGATCAAGTGGCTTAAACAACAGACATTTATTCCTCACAGTTGTGGAGGCTGGAAGCCTGAGATCTGGGTGCCACCAAGGTTGGGCTCTTGGTGAGGACCTTCCTTATTGCTTGCAGATGACCACGTTATTGCTGTGACCTCACATGGCAGAGAGAAAGAGGTCTGGTCTCTTCTTCTTACGAAGACACTAATTCCAGCTTGAGGGCTGTGCTCTTAAAACCTCATCTGAACCTAATGATCTTCCAAAGGCTCCAACTCTTTAAATACCATCACATTGGGGGTTGGGGCCTCCACATAAGAATTTCAGCAGGTTGCAAACATTCAGTTCATAAGATATGGCAAAAAGGATGTCAGGCTGTAGGTGGTAGGAAGGGTAGAGACCTAGAGAGGGGGAGATTATAGCAAACTATCTGGGTGGGCCCAATCTAATTCCATGACTCCTTAAAACTCAGAGAACCCTTCCAGGCTGGAGCAGAAAGATGTGAGGATCTAAGAAGAATGGAAGACAGCCTCTGTCAAAAAGAACTCCACCTGCCTCTGCTGGTTGTCAAAATGGAGGAAGGGGCTGTGAGCCAAGGAATGCAGGTGCCCTCTAGAAGCTACAGAAGGCAGGAAACAGATTCTACCCTAGAGCCTCCAGAAAGGAACACAATTCTGCTGACACCTTCATTTTCTTCCAGCAAGACTCAAGTTGGATCTCTGATCTCCAGAACTATAATGCATTTGTGCTGTTTTAAGCCACTAGTTTGTGTTGATTTGTTTATGGCAGCAATAGACAACCGGTAACACAGATCAACCTTCTTTCCTATTTTCATTCCTCTTGCCTTGTATGGAAAGTAGCCACTATTTGTTTCAGCTGGGGAGGCAGTGTGACCATGAAGTCAGCATGAGCAGTGAGTATCTGCAGAGAGGGAAGCCCCGGGGTGGCTGGATGACCCTTGTCACCCTCATTGCTTCCTACAGTTCTCGGGGCTGGCATTTGAGCAGAGTGGTTATTACTGCAGCGTCCATTCTCCTGTCCTTGCTTTACTGTTCTTCCCTTTCTTTGGGAGAATTTGATGCATCTCTCTGCAAATTAGTGCCTCTCCAACTTTAATGTGAATGCCAACCGCTGCAGGGTCAAGTGCTCTATGTGGGTTCTCTCACTTCACCTTTATACCAACCCTTTGAGGTAAACGCCATCATTATCCTCTCCATTTTAGGAAACAGAGGCACAGAGAGTTTAGTGAAAAACCACAAACTACAGCTTGCTGAGGACCCTCCAGGGAGATGCTGATTTAATAAGTGCAGGAGCAGCCCAGGGAGATGGA
Source organism: Galagoides demidoff (assembly GCA_963574575.1). Taxonomy (NCBI): domain Eukaryota; kingdom Metazoa; phylum Chordata; class Mammalia; order Primates; family Galagidae; genus Galagoides; species Galagoides demidoff. The sequence continues at coordinate 8,835 of CAUYQV010168542.1, forward strand.
TTTTAGACCTCACCTTGGTGGGTGCCACACTTGGTGGGTGTCCCAGGAGGACAATGAAACCCTCAAGGCCTAAACCAGTGGTTCTCAGCCAGGGACAGTTTTGTTCCTTAAGGTATTTGCCAGTGTCTGCAGATGTTTTAGGTTGTGGGGGGAGGATGCTACTGGTGTAGTGGGTGGAGGCCAGGAATGTCGCTAAATGTCCTACAATGCTCAGCACAGCCCTCCACGGCAGAGAATGATCCAGCCACAAATGACACCAGTGCTGAGTTTGAGAAACATTGGTCTGGACAAAAAGCTTCCAGGCTGCAGGGCAGAGGTGAGGTGAAGCTTTGCTTTAGCTTTGTTTCCTTATACTTTCAGAATAAGCCTTCTGGCGGTCTCTCCTCAAACTCACATAGTCAAGCTGTAAAGGAACCGGTGTTTCAAGCCCTGGGCCCTCCTAGGGCAGATTGACTGGCTCCATCTCTCCTCTGCTTCTGTCTCACCTCTCTACTCTCATCCTAATTCTCTGTTTCACTGAAAAAGTCAGGGGCGTCAGACGCCCTCCTCTGCCCCCTTCATCGCTTCTTTCAACCTGTACCCCTTAGGTCTGGGACACCTGGGAGGCCACACGGGAAGAGTCTCTTTCTACTGGGAAATTCCCACAATCTGGTTCCCTTGTAGCTTATGAGGAGGGACCACCGCTGGACTCCAGCACCAGTTTCTTGCTCCCACCACCAATCTTGCCCCCTCTCTAATGACTTTTGTCTCCTTTTGACAAGTCAGATGTGGCTGAGAAAGTAGAAACATGGAGGAACTACGAAACATGCCTGAGGTGGCGCTAGGGTGTAATGACCAGGATTTGGAGGCCTGTTTTCTCAGCTACAAACTCTTCCTTGTGAGGTGTGTGGTTTTCAGTGTGCAGGAGAAGGCATGGTCACTCTCAGGGCCCAGTGGGGTCCTTCAGAAGCCAGGATGAGGTGGGGGCTGGTGTATGGAGTAGCCGGGAGCTTCTGAGTTAAAAGCAGTTCTTTCATCTCCTTGGGCAATGTGACTCATTAAAAGCACCTGGATGCTTCCCATTACATTCACGTTATAGCAAGAGGCCAAGATGCTTGGTACATCCCGTAATAGGACGTTAGGGGGTTGGAATGAGCTTCTTTCCTAAATGATTGATGACAGTGAAGGCTGGGTGGAGTGTCACCAGCCTTTGAAACACATCAGAATACTGGCTCCCCAGTAATAGGGCTCAGATTTATTTCCCTGGATTTAAGATCCTTGGATATGTCAATACCAGGAAGAAGTTCCAGTGAACACTGGGGTGGCGAGCCAGGGACTGGTTGGTTGAAAGGGCTGGGAGAGCCCTCTGGACCCTCCTCTCAGGGCACCGATGACTCTGTGAGAGTTAGACGGTGCCCTCTTACCTAGAGTGGCTTAGAAATGGTCTAGCACATGACCACACATCTGTATATTCTCCCAACCTGATAATTATGATTTGGTTTCTTCACTAATATTAGTCTGGCTTCTTCCAGGCCAAGGAAATGTGATGGTAATGATGGTGCTACTGACCACTCTCAATGACATCCAGGCACTTGATATATATGGTCTATATCTGGGGGGTCCCCATCCGTGGACTGTAACAACAATGGATGGAAAATATTCAGGAGAAAAAATTCCAAAGAGTTCCAAAAAGGAAAACCTGAGTACTACATTGACTCTATGCAAATAAAATGATGTGTAGGCATCACATTAGGTATTGCAAGTTATCCGGGGGTGATTTAAAGTCTCCCAGACGATGTACATAGGTTATATGCAAATACTACACCATGTCACATCAGGGATTTGAATATTCAAGGATTTTGGTATCTGAAGAGGGTCCTGAAACCCATCCCCCTCAAATATGCTGAGGGACAACTGTATCATGCTGTCTCATCTCTACAGCAGCAACTTCATGAGGTGGTAGCCATGGTTCTCATTTTATAGAAGAGGAATCTGAGACTTAGACAGATTAAGTAATTCACCAATTACAATTAGTGGAAGATAGAGTAGAGCCAGAGTTTGAACAGGAGTCTGTCTCGAGCTGATGAACATGGCAAAGTATGGAAGCAGCTTTCTCCACGATAGGAGCCCCTTGCTAGAAGGTCGGCTCCACAAGGGCAGTGATGTTTGTTCTGTTTGTTGTTCCATCCCCATTGCTTACAGCGCTGTCTGCCTCAAAGCAGGTTCTAGAGGCATAGTTATTAAATGAATAGTGAGAGCAGATATTACAGAGACTGTTCCATTTTCCTGGCACTTACATAAATCACCTGTGAGATGGGTATGATTGTCCTCATGTTTCAGATGAAGAAAGTGAGGTCCAGAATCATCAATTGATGGGTCTAACTGCAAGACCTGGACACAGTATCCCCAAAGCCCACGCACACCTCTTGCCCTCTCCAAGGCCTGACCTGGCTCCCATGGTGCCTGCACGTGCCGACCCTTTTCTCTTTTTCTTTTTTTTTAAATTTGTTTTGAATAGGTAGTGCCTGCCTGAAAGGTGTAAATGCTGGTGCCCAGAGACATGGCTGCAGAGATGTTCAGGCTAGGTTTATTTATTTATTTATTTATTTATTTATTTATTTATTTAGGGTTTTTTTGTTTTGCTTTTGGCCGGGGCTGGGTTTGAACCTACCACCTCCAGCATATGGGACTGGCACCCTACCCTTTTGAGCTCTAGGTGCTGCCCCAGGCCAGGTTTATTGAAAAGGGAGGGTGCCTGCTTAGTCAGTGCAACAATGGTGTCTGCACCTCTAGGTAGAGACCCTTTTTATATGGGACCGTGAAAGGTGGGCAAATCCCACAGCTTGCCTGGAAAGTTAGGGTCTTTCGGTGAGGAACTTCTCGAGGCTGGGGCTAGCCAGATCCTTTGTGTCTTTGTCTCAGGAGAAGAGGAGGTGGAGGAGAAGGGGAAAGGGATTGTGTGTGGCTGTGTTAGGCTCCCCAACACTGCCCATGGGTTAAATTGGCAAATTTCCAACAATATAGTTAATGGCAATGCACCAATGGCAGTTTTTTAATAACATTAACAATAAAGGGAGTTGGGTGAATGGTATAGGGGAACGCTCTATACTTTTTGCAACTTTCCTATCAGTTATTCCAAAATAAACAATGCATTTAAAAGTCCTAACCTGTGAGCCAGGTGCAGTGGCTCACACCTGTAATCACAGCATTTTGGGAGGCCAACGTGGGAGGATCATTCAAGGCCAGGAGTTCAGGATCAGCCAGCATAAAACAGTGAGATCCCTGTCTCTACAAAAATTAAAAATAAGATTAGCCAGGCATGGTGGTGGATGTCTGTAGTCTCAGCTACTTGGGAGGCTGAGGCAGGAAGATCACTTGGGAGCCTAGGAATTTGAGACTGCAGTGAGCTATGATGATGCTAACCCTGGGCAACGTTGTGAGACCCTATATAAGAAAAAGAAATTTCTTATGAGAGAAAGAAACATAGGAGGTGGAAGTTGATTTTCTCCAACACCGATCTCCCAAACTCTAGCCTCCTGCCCTCCATGTAACCATTATGGCCAGGCTCTTGGACGATATTCCAAGGCCTGAAATGCATAGGTCTACCTTTATTTAATTCTTTTATCTGAGCTGGGTTGAAATAATTACTCAAAATGGTCAAGTCATCTTCGGGTAAAAGACTGGATTGACGGACCCATGGCTGAGAATTTTCCTTCAGGCTTGAGTTCTTGAAAGGAGGCAGCAGTGGTGCCCAGAAATGAGACCTGAGCAAAGAAGTATCAGTCTGGCTTACTGAAAGGGGACAGCCGTCCTGAGCAGTGCAAAGATGGCGTGTGGTCCAGGGGCATTTAGAGACCCCTGGTATACAGGCTGTAGGGGATACAGAGATAAAGACAAATTCCACAGCTTGCCTGGGGGCCTTTGGTGGGTTAGGGTACTTGTGCATGAATTTCTTTGAGGGGTGGGGCTAACTAGGTCCTTTGTGTTCTTTGTTTCAGGAGAGGAGGTGGGGAAGGGTTCTGTAGGGCTGTGTTAGGCACCCCCCCCCCAACAGTTCTCATGTAATTTCTGATGAGAACTCAAGAGTTTGGGCCCCTCAGAACTACATCTTGCCAAATCATTCCATACCCTATCCAACGTGGATAGAAGGCTGAACTCAGTGACCTCTAAGACCCTTCCAACACAAAGGCTGGAGTTCCATTCTACAGTATCTTTCCCAGGGGGTGGGATAGGTGCCCCCAGGGTACTCACATGTCTTTCCAGCATCAAACATCAAGGAATTACATTGCGGAAAAGCCATTCTCTTTTTCCCAATGATCAACCTTTCTGATTACCCCAAAGAAAGCGTCAGTTTGATATTGGTCTGCCTTGAACACCTCCAGTACTTGCTGATTCACTTCATTAAGAAAGAAAAATCAGACTTTGGTCTGAACCTCGAGCAGGCCATGGTATTTATCCAGAATTTAATAATGTTGCTTTGTCTTCATCAGGTTTATATGTATGGCCATTTTCCGATTACGCCAAGTGAGAATGACTTTGGGATGTGATATGACTTTTCCTTTAAGGAATTTGAGTAAAACAAGTCAATGCCAAGAAATCCTGAGTGGGTGACAGTGACCACAATACGTGGCTGTGGTGAATTTGACGCAGTGTTTGGAGTTTGGGAAATGATATTCAATAGCCCCGTGACCTTTAGAGCATGGGCTTTCCAATCAGATGGATCTGGGGTTGAGTTCCAGCTCTGCCACTCATCGGTTGAGTGCCCGTGGCCAATGGCACGTGGCATTGCTGAGCCTCATTTTATTCATCTAGAAAGAGAGGTTGATAAAAGCTAGTTTGTGGCTCACAGGACATGCTTACTACCAGGGAGCTCTGGGGCTCGCGCTAGGCGCTGTTACAAAGCAGAAGCAAAAGCAAAGATTGTGCAGGACGCCCTGGGTTTAAATTCCTACCGTGACCCACAGTGGGAGAAGACAGAATAGGGCAGACTTCTCTTTGGTCTCTGGCCGTTTTATCCTCCCTCTCTGTACTTAAACTAGGAGTTTCTAGGCTGCTGTCAGCCCTCTTCGGTTATCTTCACCACCATTCCTGTCCCTGGGGAGCTTTACATTTCCTCAATAAATGATTAAACCTGCTGGTTTGTCCCTGTCCTGCCCCGGGCTCAGCTCTTTTGTTTGTTGCTGCCACTGCTCACGAAGCATGCATGTCCCTGGGGTGGCATCTGGGGATAGGAAGATGGATTTAGCTGCCTCTTCCCCCAGAAATGACTCAGCCCCTGGAAGCTCAGTGACAGCGATGGCAGTGGGAGCTCTGGGGACTTCTGTGCCTTGATGTTTTGCTGTCCCCACATAGCAACCAGGCCATGTTGGGAGATGTGCAGTAGAACCCATCTTCTCCAGCCAGCCTGAAGCTTCCTTCCCGTCTCCTGCCATGACTTGTCCTCTGCATGGAAACATTCCTTGGCAGCTGGTGGAGGAAGGAACATCTTATCATGCTAGCTTCTATCATGCAAGTTCAGACTGAAAGAAAACGGAATGCTGTTCATTTATTCATGTCCTATACCAGCATTTTCAGCCTGGTCAGAAGACCTCCTTCACCAGGGTCCCTGCATGTGACCTCCCCCCCACCTTGGTTTAGCCTAATCCCTGGGGGGAAGGGGCAGGGAATTGCTTTTTTAAGGACCTTTCCAGATAATCGCCATGGCCACTAATGCTTGAGAATGGCTATTCTTCAAGGGCCAAAAGTAATACAATGTATTTGACTGATTGCAACAAGAGTTCCTGAGTAGGACAGATCTAGTTTTAAATCTCAGCCCCATCAATTTCTCCTTTTCCCCAGCCTTAATTTCCTCATCTATGACATGGTGATTTCTTCTTTTGCTGAGCCTTAATTACTTTGTCTATGACATGGGATAATAGCACTGACCATCCAGGACTGTTTTGAGAATCAGATAAGGTAATGCACAAATCCTGGTGTTAACAGAAAAAAAAGTCCATACTCTGTAAAATAATTGAAAGAGCTACATTCTGAGCCAAATGTGTGTGACTGCCAGCCTGGAACACCGGGCCTCAAGAGGTCCTGAGGAAAAAAAAATATGCAAGTTGGCCAGGTTAGAATTTGGTTTTATACATTCATGGAGACAGGAATAACATGTAAAATCATAAATCAGTATGTGGAAGGTGAACATTGGTTGGCCCCCAAAGACAGGCCATCTCAAAGAGGGGTATAGATTACAGGTGGATTCAAAGCTTCTTTGATTTATAATTGGTGAAAGAAATGAAGCTTTGTCTACAGGCTGGAAGTGGTTTAAGATAAGGAGTCCGTTAATCAGAGATAAGCCACTGGGCATACATGGGCTCAAGTGATCTCTGAAGCAAATTGATGCCCTGCAGGTGATTTAAACTTTGCCCTGCATGGCTTTTGTATCTTGTCTGAGGCATCTCTGATCTGCCCCTCCATGGCCAGGAACTCAGTCTTAAGGTTTTTCTGGGGTCCTCTTGGTCAAGAGGGGGGTTTGCTCAGTTGGTGGGGGTTTAGGATTTTATTTTAGTTCACAGTGGCAAGTGATAAATGCTCAATAAATACTAGCTGTTATTGTTTCTGAGTAAACCAGGGTTTCTTAACTTAAACTTTTTCTGTAAAGGGCCAGGTAGGAAACATTTGAGGCTTTGTGAGCTGTGTGGTCTCTGTTACAGGTACCTGATTCTGCTATCGTAGCACAAAAGTAGCCATGAATAACCCATAAACAAATGAACATGACTAACATTCCAATAAAACTTTACTTACAATGTTGGGCTTCAGGCTGGATCCGGTACCCTAGCTGTAGTATGTCAGCCCTTGGCCTAGGATGTTGTCAAAATTAAATGAGATGAGGCTTGCAATGATCCTAGCACTGTGCCTGACACAGGGTACTCATTGTGAGAAAGGATTCCATTTCCTACCTGATTGGAGATTTAGACTTCATTCCTTCTTCTTGGGGGAAGGAAAATATCCTTCAGCAGAGGTCTCGGTCCCATTCTCTGCCCCAAATCAAAGCTAAACTTTCATCTCGGCACCTGGAGCCTGGCACTCACCACCTCCGTCCTCCCCCGAGGATGGAGGTAAAATGCCAATTCACGGGGTGTGATTAATTCTCTTCATCCCACGCCTCGCCCCAGGGTGTGTTGCCATTTTCAGCGTCTGTCCCCTGGAAATCAGGTTGCCCATCTGAACTGTGATGTGAAAAATGAGGGTGCTCATGTTGCGGGGTGGTTAACTAGGCACTTTCCTATCCACAGATACATTTAACCCTCACCAGGAGGCTGTAAAACGTGGTTAAGGGCAGGTGGTTTGGGAGGGGGAGGAAGAGAGAGCTAGCGAGCAGGTGGGTCTCTGCAATGTTCTGGTTGTGTGATGTTAAGTGAGTCACTTTCCTTCGCTAAGCCTCAGATGTGTCATCTGAAATTCAGGATTAACTGAGATAATATACACAGAGCCTCCAGCAAAGGACAACTATCGAACCCTATTGTGCAGAGGAGGAAAGTGATGCTAAAAGGTGAAGAGACTCAGTGGATGACTGGCCTCAACTGAGCGAGAATCTCTGACTCTGGGGCCCATCTGGCTTTTGCCAGACCCCAGTCCTCCTCCTCCATGTACTTCCCACACCCCTTTGCTGTGCTCCGTATGCTGGGACCAAAGCCCTTGGAGAGAGTGACGCTGCTGTTAGGGAGCTGGCAAGCCAGTGGCTGTCTGTCCTGGTGGTGGGTTATCAGCCTCCTAAAATTCATATCCGTCGAGAATGTCAGAATGGGACTTTACTTGGAAATTGGATCTTTGCAGGGATAAATAAGATAAAGATCCAGATGAGGTCCCACTGGGTTGGGGGGACCCTAAATTGATTGATACAGGAACGGACACACAGAGTCCCCAGGAGGAAGGGTGCATGAAAACGGGGGCAGAGGTTGGAATGAGGCTACTGCCAGCCAAGAAGTCACCAGAGGCTGGAAGAGTCAGGATTGCCAGGAGCCACCAGGAGCTGGAGAAGACAAAGTTGATATTCTCCAACACCGATCTCCCAGACTCTAGCCTCCTATCCTACATGCAACCATTATGGCCAGGCTCTCGGACCCCAAATCTGATTCCAGGGACCTTTCCTAGAGCCCTTGGAAAAAGCATGGTCCTTCCAACACCTTGATTTTGGACTTACGGCCTCCTGAACCATGAGAGACTCAGTTTCTGCTGTTTGAAGCCTTCCTGCCTGGTGCTGGTGATTTGTTATGCCACCACCCTTGCCTCTAAGATGGAAACGGATAGGAGGTGTGGACTTAGAACCCTTACATGGACCAGAGGCAGCTGGGATGGGGATGAAGAGCATGAGTTTGGAGCCAGACATGGGCTCAGCTCTTTCCCTTGCCTGCTCTAAGCCTTTGTTTCCCTATTTGGAAGAATGAGAACATACCCAATCCTGCTGGCTCGTGGTGAGGATTAGAAGAGAAGATGGCAGAGCATGTGCAGAGGTCATAATAAAGGCCCTTGTAACCTTATTGTGCAGGGCGGGCCGTGGTTAATTCATTCCTCACAGCTGCCCTGGGCGGTGGGTCTCTTTTCATCCTCATGTTACAGAGGAGCGACTCAGCCACTGAGAGGTTAACCAACTCTCCCAAGGCCATACAGCCAGTGAGGGCCCATGCTGGGACATCTGATTATGGGATCCCCCCACTCCCTGCCCCCACAGTCACCACAGTCCTCAATTGTCCCGTTTTCAGAGTTCATGGAGCTGGTCCTCTAGCCCGGTTGGATCTCGGCACACGGGAACAATCAATACATATTCATATCTCTATCCTATCCTTCCCTCCTTGTTCAAACCAGGACTTATTGTTCCAATCCCAGGAACCATCTTAGCATGGTGTCAGGGGCAATAGGACCCCGAATCTGATTCCAGGGGCCTTAAAGCTCAACCTGATGACCTCAAGAAGGTCTTGACCCAGCACATCATATGGAAGGTTTCCTGCAACTCTTCTGTAGACAGCCCCAGCCTGAGAAAGCCTCTGCCCCCTCTCTCTCCACTGCATCTTCCTTGTCACGCTTCTCAGGCACCAGCTCAGCCAGACGGCCAGATAGTCCTCAGGACCTGCAATCCTTAGGCAGCGAGGAGATGATTGTACGGCTCTCCAATTTCACGTTTTCCCTTCTGTTCACACAGTTGCTCAATACCCCCCCGCCCCGACGTGCAGCAAGCTCTGCACTGCCTATGTTCTGCATTCATCTATGTTGTGAAATCTTGGAGTTTTCCGAAAATATAAAAAAACCAGACATTGCTCTGGGACACAAGGAGAGAAAATCTCCAACAGGCCTTTGACCGTCGGGCCCACATTTGTTCTCCCCAACTAATTCCCTGGCCCTTTCCCATTGCCTTTGTCGTTATTTCTCTTACAAATTGGGAATTGGCTCAGAGAGGATGAAGGGAGGCCAGTTCTTTCAATGCAGGCACCGACTATGGAGAATTGCTCCCCTCCTGACTCTTCAGTAAAATGAGGAGTTTTGATTGGGGGAGGGGAGACGGGTCATTTTCCCACATGGAATGGACGCCTCAGAGGTGGGTGATGGAAGGGTGTGCCCACTCACCCCAAATCTGATGCCTGCTGGACAGCTCAGGGCCAGGAGAGTCCTACAGACAGACAGGCATGGCATGAGGGCTCCTGGGAGTAGATGGTGCTTCCAGATCCAGGCAGGCAGAGGACTTCAGGGAAGCCTGCAGATCATAGTGCTCTAAGCCCTGTACAGGTGTGGGGGGCCAGATCCCCCCAGTTACAGGAGAGAGACAGGTAGAAAGAAGGCAACTTTCCAATGACAATGCCTGGCAACAGGACTGAGATGCAGGGTGGGGCCTGACCTTAGGGATAAGCGTGCAAGGAGTCAACAGATACTAGTAATGATACTTTGGTCTCAGAGGAAAGCCAGGACTCTCCCAAGGTTCCCCAGCTACCTGTAAACAGCCTTGAACATTGCATCTCTTAAAACCCAGCCTTGTGGCTCAAGTGGCTAAGGTACCAGCCACATACACCTAAGGTCGCAGGTTCGAATCCAGCCTGGGCCCACCAAACAACAATGATGGCTGCAACCAAAAAAATAGCCGGGTGTTGTAGCGGGCGCCTGTAGTCCCAGCTACTTGGGAGGTGGAGGCAGAAGACTCCCTTGAGCCCAGGAGTTGGAGGTCGTTGTGAGCTGTGATGCCATGGCACTCTACCCAGGGGGACAGCTTGAGGCTCTGTCTCAAAAAAAAGAAAATAAATAAAGAAAACAGCCTTCCCTCTGGAAATGGCGCCTAAAGGAGCTCTTAGATGTGTGTGAACATTTAGCTTTGAGAAGGCTCATCTCAGGCTGCTTATGGTGGAGAAAAATGGGAAACAACCGAAATGGCTGCAGATTGACTAAGTGATTCGTGACACAGCCACAAATAGAAAACTACCTACCCTTTCGCACTGCTGGGAAAGAACATCTAAGAACAGGCAAAAGTGAAAAGAGCCAAGCAATAACATGGTGAGGCCATAACTTCATACTATAAAAATAAGAGCTAGATAATGGTGGATATGTGCATATGTATATAATGGTATACGTGTGTGCAATTTCCATGCATATATTAACATTTTTAACTACTAAGATTTTAGTGTATATTATTCATCTTAAAAACTTCACATGTCTATGTATGATATTATACATTTTAGGCTTGGCAAGGTGGATCATACCTAGCACTCTGGGAGGCCAAGGTGGGAGGTTTGCTTGCGGTCAGGAGTTTGAGACCAGCCCAAGCAAGACTGAGATCCCAGACATGGCCCTCTAACCAAGACAACAAAGAAAGATTATATATAAGAGAAAAAAATTATACAGGCTTGGCACCTGTAGCACAGTGGTTACGGTGCCAGCCACAGGCACCAAGGCTGGCAGTTTGAATCCAGCCTGGGCCAGCTAAACAACAATGACAACTGCAACAAAAAAAAATAGTTTAGCATTATGGTGGGTGCCTGTAGTCCCAGCTACTTGGGAGGCCGAGGCAAGAAAGTTGCTTAAGCCCAAGAATTTGAGGTTCCTGGGAGCTGTGATGACATGGTACTCTATTGCGGGTGATGTAGTGAGACTCTGTTGGGTGGCCAACTTACAGAGGTTCTACTATATGGTCCTATAGATGAACCCTACGTATAAAATATATAATCATGTAAATTACCATATACTTATATCTATCTATAGATAGATAGAGATTGTAATATACACACAAGAAGAATATACACCAAAATGTTAATATGTCTGGTAATATGTAACACACTTACATGTGAGAGCTATCTGGAAAGTAGGCAGCCATTATTTATTTATTTATTTATTTATTTTGCAGTTTTTGGCCAGGGCTGGGTTTGAACCCACCACCTCCAGCATATGGGGCCGGTGCCCTACTCTTTGAGCCACAGGCGCCGCCCATTATGCAGCCATTATTAATATTACTTTTCATATTACATGGCCAGATGCTTTGCTTTGCAGAAGTGTTATAAAAATCCCGGTGTTGAAGCCCTAACCCCCAGTGTGGCTTTATTCGGAGATGCGGCTTTATTCTCTAAGGAAATTTTGGCCTTACCATAAAAGGCCTATTGGAGATTTTCTCCCCTTTCAGTTCAGCGTTTCTGCTTCTTTTATATTTTCAGAGAGCTCCCAGGTTTCCACAACATAGATGAGACAGAAGATGATTCAGAACCTGCTGTTGAGTTGGGGAGGGGGACATCAAACGTATGAGCAAATATTTTATATGTAGTGTTTGTAGGAACCATATAGAGAACCATAAATAGGACCATATAGTAGAACCTCTGTAAGTTGCCCACCCAAGGGACTATAACAACTGTAAAGGGGAGGGAGAGAGGGGATGTGGGTGAATGGGGAAAATGTGAAATTGGACACTTTGTCTTTATGAGAAGAGACACCAGAGGGCTTGCACTCCACGTCCCACTCACCCTCCCCCTCATCACCACCCTCACACACACACACACACATACACACGAGCACATGTCAGAAGGCAGCTGTCTGCAGGCTGGAAGGGGAGCCCTCACCAGACACCAGTCCTGCTGGCACCTCGATCTTGAACCTCTAGCCTCTAGAACTGTGACAAAATAAATTGCTGCTGTTCACATCGCCCAACCTGTGATATTTGGCTATGGCAGCCTTAGCAGACTGATACCCCCACACATACACATGGAGAGTCTTTCTTTGCATGAGGTAAAAAATAGAGTTTTTACAAATGGTTTTCTGCATCTGGCAACATACAAACAACTCTGACTGTAACAGCCTGGAGGAAAGTCCCTCAGAATATCAGCGGTGGTTCTCTTTGGGTAGTGGTGTTACAGATCACTTTTTTAACTTTGTTCTCTTTGGCCAACTATATTATCTGAATTTTCTACAACAAATATGCACTTATTTTAAGATTATTTAAAACTTATTATAAAACTTTCTTCTGCCTCGAGTATGCCTTGGTCTTGGAGGCTAGGACAGGGTGAAATGGCTGTGAGTTGGGTAGCAGAGACTGGGAAACTGGGACAAGGCCAGGGCTGACAAAGCCTTCTGTGGGTTTGTGGGAGTCCATCTGAGCCTCTGCACGGCACCAGACAGTGTTCCTGTGGAAAATATGTTTGTCAGTGTCTACAGGGCATTACCATTCATGAATACAGATGTGCAGCCCAGGCTGAAGGCTGTGTGCCCTAGTGGTGTGTGATGGTCACCGATCATCCCTGGGATGACGATTTGGTCTGTTCTGTGTGCAGGAAGGCTTGAGAACTGGTGTAGCCTCCAGGTCCTGACACCTGAGTCTGTGTCTCCTGCACAGGTCAGCTGGACATCATCTCCATGGCAGAGACAACCATGATGCCCGAGGAGATTGAGCTGGAGATGGCGAAAATCCAGCGCCTCCGGGAAGTGCTGGTGCGCCGGGAGTCTGAGCTCAGGTTCATGTGAGTGCTTTGGGGAAGCCAAAGGGAGGGGTGGGGGGGGAGGGGCCTGGAGAACCTGCTACTTACGATTGCCTACTTTGTGCCAGACACTGGGATACAGGCATTATGTACATTAAAAAAAAAAAAAAACTCATTTGACTCTCACTACTACCCAGAGAAGTTGGTATTGTCATCTCCCATTTTAAACAAGACTGGGAAGTTGCAACTGAATTTGAGCTAGTCTGATTCCAGGAGGTCCAGGAGCTTTCTGTAGGAGAAGGGGGCAGGGGAAAGAAAGAGATGGGAGCCCAGAGGTGTTACCTTGTGCTGGGGTCATTAAGAGCATGCACACACTAGGCTCAGATCCTAGTGTCGCTAGCCTGAGATCAGAAAGAGACAGTCCACGTGGGCAGGTTACTTAAGCCCTTTGAGCCAGTTCCCTCATTTGTAAAATGGTGGAAAAATAATAACACCCCTCTTGGGAGTCATTATCCACCTCAGAGTTATAGTAGCTCAGTGGTTCTCAACCTGTGGGTCGTGACCCCTTCTTTCCATTTGTAACAAAGTGGCAATTAGGAAGGTTGAGAACCACTGTGTTAGTTGAATGTCCATTATCTGCAGAACATAGAGTGCCTGAGAAATCATAGGTAGTCTTTCAAGAGAAACTGCCATTTTGAACAATGAGAGCTAGGCGGCTCTCCTAGCTCTCCTACTCCTGTGGCTCAAAGGAGTAGGGCGCCAGCTCCATATGCCCGAGGTGGTGAGTTCAAACTCAGCCCTGGCCAAAAACTGCAAAAAAAAAAAAGAACAATGAGAGCTTAAAAGTAAAACAAAGTGAAAACAGAGAGTTAATAGCCAACCTGGGATCAGTGCAGTGGCTCATGCCTGTAATCCCAGCACTCTGGAGACCCAGGCAGGAGGATTATTTGAGTTCAGGATTTTGAGGCCAGCCTGAGCAAGAGTGAGCCCCTATCTCTACTAAAAATAGAAAAATCACCAGGCATGGTGGCACATGCCTGTAGTCTCAGCTACTTAGGAGGCTGAGGCAGGAGGATCACTTGAGCAGGGAGATTGAGTTCGAAGGAAGGAAGGGAGGAAGGTCACTTTGACTAGATCTACCAACATAATTCCTTAAGATAATTACAATCAGACTCTGTCTTAGAGCGGAGGTGGGGGTGGGGGATGGCAACCTGGCTGGAAAATGTTCTGTTCTCCTGGCCAGCTCCCCACCTGACCTTCCCCGGAAGCAGCAGGCACTAAGCCCCTCTCGCCCCTCTGATTCTATCAGTGACCCTTCATAAAGCCATGAAGCCCATTTTGATGAGGAGACTGATGTCTGAAGAAGTTAAACACCTGTCCAAGTTTTCCCAGCTAGTAAATGTGGGAATGAGGGTTCATAACCAACTCTTCATGCCTTCAACACTCAAAATTTCACTAGGCTTATGACCTTCTCTGTTACCCCATAAAACGATCTGCGATATTCAAGCTGCCATTTTTTTCAGCTATATGTATGAGCCAGACTGTGCTAAATGCTTCATGGGCATGATTCCCTTCTTCCCAGGAGCCTCAGAGGAAGGTTCTAGAACATTCCCACTTTAGGGATAAGAAACATCCTTTTGTCTTTTGTCTGAAAATAAGCTAAATTGATACATGAGCATTCAGAAACAATCCTCCCAGTTTTTAAAAAGGAAGACAGAGAATGGGAATTGTGTTTTAAAGTATAAACTGAAAGTGTTAGAGGGCATTGTTATTGCTGCTGTGGGAACAAGGGCTGCCACATTGCATTTATTGACCTTTGCGATGCTTGTGCACATGCACCCATGAAGCACTCATGCACACCCACACACACACATGCACACACACATGCATTACTCCCAGCATCTAGCACATGCCTGCCACACAGCGAGTGCTTAAGGACAAGGTTATCAACCATTTCTCAAGCGCTAGCCCTGGGCCAGTCACTGCACTAAGCTCTTAACTTGTGACCTCACTAAATTTCCTCACCAAGCCTGTGAGGGAATCCAACCACTTAAGGACAAATGTCAACAGTACACACTCGAATAAACCAAATCCTCTAAAGCAGGGGTGTCCAACCTTTCTTTTTTTCCTCTGTGGCACATTGGAAGAATTAAGAGTTATCTTGGGCTGGACATCAATGACATAGACACTCACAAAAGCTATTGGTGCATAATATCCAGCACCACAACCACAGATACGCAAAAAATGTCCTCACAAAATCAGCATGTGGCCTGCAAGGTCTGGGGGATGCAGAAGGACATCAGTCAGTGTGGTCTTGAGGATATCCTCCGGAAGTCCTGCTGGAGTTCTACAGAGTGTATTTCATGATAATGACACTCCCCCAAGCCCATCGTGGTAGAGTGTATCCTTGGTGGAGGTGCCCCCACCTCAGCCATCTCCGTCAGAGATACACAATGAATTCTAAGGTCATCAGGATAGAGGAGACAGCACATACAGATGGGACAAACTCTTCATCCATCACCCCTGGCCTTCTAGGCCAAATCCACTCTTGAATTCAGTTTCTCAGCTATTTCTCAGGGCTGACCTTCCATAGCAGTAGGAGTCCTGTTGTTATCCCTATTTTTTTTTTTTAGACAGTCGCACTTTGATTCCCTGGTTAGAGTGCTATGATGTCATAGCTCACAGCAACCTCAAACTGCTGGGCTCAAGCAATCCTCCTGCCTCAGCCTCCTGAGTAGCTGGGACTACAGGCACCTACCCCAACGCCCAGCTAGTTTAAGTAGAGATGGTCCTTGCTCTTGCTTGGGCTGGTCTCAAACTCCTGAGCTCAAACAATTTACCTGCCTCACCCTCCCAGAGTGCGAGGATTACAGGTGTGAGCCACTGTGCCCAGCTTGTTATCCTTATTTTTTAATTTTTTTTTTTTTTTTGCAGTTTTTTGACTGGGGCTGGGTTTGAACTCACCACCTTTGGTATATGGGGCCAGCACCCTACTCCTTTGAGCTAGGCACTGCCCAATTATCCTTATTTTTTAGAGAAGAAGGTGTTGGAGGTTAAGAAATTTGTCCAAGGGTGTGGTGGTAGTGAACAGCCAAGCTAGGACACAGTCTGACTCCAGAATGTCTATTAGGTGAGTAAATCAATGAAGGAAGGAAGGGAGGGAGGACACTTTGACGAGATCTACCAAGATAATTCCTTACAGAGCCTAAGCTCCGTGAGGGCAGAGATCTTGTGTGTCTTTCTCACTGTTGTATCTTCCCAGCACCTTGAGCAGTGCCTGGCACTTATTATGCTCATTAATGTTTTTCAAGTGTGCAATAAATTATACATTCGCATTCCATGCTCCCCCCAGCCACCTGCTCACACAGGCACATGTACATCCACACACATGCACACTGAGGCCCCTGGGCATAGAATTCGGGGACAGAGGAAATTTCAGGACCCAGTAAGCATTTTCAGGCTCAGGAAAGGAAGTGTCAAGTGACAGGAATGTGACAGCCCATGGCTGAAATACTCCCAGTGACCAGAGCTGTAATGACCACAGCAGGATTCATTTGTCACACCTGTTCTGAAGTAATTACTCTAATCCCCATCAGCTCCCATGGAGCGTGTGCGAGGCTGAGGCTGCCTCTCGCTTCATGGCCTCTTGCCCAGTGTCCACTGCCTTCCCCACATCCTACATCCCACTGTCTTCAGAATTATCCCTTCTTGTGTGGGCTTCCCTTGCCCTGGCCGCTCTGCCTTGCCCTTTTGTCCAGGATCCACAGGCTCTGTCGGTTCTTTCCATCTTCCTGCCAGGACGGTGAGGAAGAAGAGGGAGATTCACCCATTCCCAGGGAACTAGCAAGAACTCCGGTGACCTGGGTTCAGAAATCATCCTGGCTCTCCCTTATTCTTAGCCGGTGACCGTGGGCACACGACAGAGTCCATAAGAGTTGCTGCTTACAGAGGACACTGTTATCTCACACAGCCTGCTATATACATTGCGCCCATTTGCTCCCTTACTTTAGCTTATTGAATCCTCATGAGAATTTTTTTTTTTTGAGACAGTTTCACTTTGTCACCCTGGGTAAAGTGCCATGGCATCTTAAGCTCATAGCAACCTCAAACTCCTGGGCTTAAGCAATCCTCTTGCCTCAGCTTCCCAAGTAGCTGGGACTACAGGCACCCACCACAACACGTGGCTATTTCTTTTTTGAGATGGGGTCTCATTCTTGCTGAAGCTGGTCTCGATCTTGTGAGCTCAAGTGATCTACCCACCTCAGCCTCCCAGAGTGCCATGAGTACAGACATGAGCCACTATGCCCGGCCTTATTCCTTCTTTTTTTTTAAGAATGAGGAAACTGAGGTGAAGAAGTGACTTATTCAAGGTGGTCACCAGCCAGCAGGAGCAGAACCAGGATTTGAACCCACCATGTTGGTCTTAAAAGCAAAGCCCTCAACCATAAGCTATTCTGTTCTCTTTATGCCCAAGGCAAGGACCCCTTTTCTCTTTGCTTTGTCCTTCTAGAATGCAAAGACAACCCCTAGATGGATGTCCTCATTCCATGTCAGGTTTCATCTTGTTCCACCCACTGAGTTGAGTGTGGTGAACATTGAATAGATGCTACTGCATCCGGCTTTGGACTGCTCTGTCCCCTTTCTCTGGACATAGGTGGTTTATTTTGGAGCTTAAAACGATGAGCTCTAGCTAAGACAGTCAAAGTCTGTGAAGTCAACCTGCTGGGAGTTTTCTGCAGAGCCTTGCTCTTATAAAGATTCTCTTGAACCAAAGAGTTGACATTTACCAATCCCTTCACATGCATTGTCACATAAACCTACTTCAAGTGCTTCCTGGTGAAAGGACAAATTGGGAGCCGCTCCCACCACCTTGCCCTGAGTCAGGGCCACAAGGTCAGGTTCATAGACCAGAGACCTGTGAGCGACTCCCCGAGGTGGCAGGTGTGCCCCAGGCCGGAGATCCAGTGTGTCTTCTCTGGCTGACTTCCCTCAGCTTGTCCTCTGGCTGCTAGCTTGCAAAATGGCTTTCAGAGATCTCTCTTGAGGTTTGGCAATTTCATGAACTTTATTGGAAGAAGTCAATAAACCTTTTAGTATCACAAAACTACCTCTGGAGTAGGTGGCAATCATCTGGGAGATATGCTGGAAGCTTACTTTTTCCTCTCCCTGCCCCTTCCGCCCCATACTACTCCTGGCAAGAACTCTCTGAGGCTGTCAACAACCTCAGACTCATTTTCTCAGCCTTCATTCCTGCACTGAATCACATCATTAGCTTTTAATAACTCCTCTTACAGCTCCCTGCTGCCCGCCTCAGCTTTTCTGCACCTTGTATACCGTTCTCCTGCTGTTTATCTGGGTTTCAGATGATTAAGTATCTTGGACCTCTGAATGGGCGTGGGAGGTGGTTATCTTTCTTTAACACCTGCTTGCTAGATTTTCATAAACAGGACAGTGTGCCTTGTCCTTCAGCTTACTCTGGGCAAAGGCAGGTTTTAATCAGCCAGACAGAACTGCAGAAGGCAGGGGAGGTGGGCGTGCAAAAGACTTATTTCAAGAGCGCAGCCCTTGAGTCCCAATATGCCGAGACCCTGGGCTCGTACTTTAGTAACTTCATTTTCTTAAGAAGGATCAAGTATGATGAAGTAGTCAGATCCCAGGAACCTGACAAAGATTCAAGATAGGGTGATGGAAAGTACACGAATTATAGACAGCAACATTTATAGATGAGGAAACTGAGGCACAAAGAGGTCAAGTCACTCATTCAGGGTTGAACAGCTTTCATTAAATAGTAGACAATGATAGAACCCAGACATTCTGAGTCTGCAGTCCACAGTCTCAATCCTCAAGCTCCAGGGTCTCTTAAATGGTTTTTGATCGAAGTTCTACTTCTTACTGACTGTGTTGGCCTAGAGCAAATATTTTGCCCTCTTTCAGCCTCCATTTCCCCATCTGTACAATGAGGACAATGATGTCTCCCTGGCAGTGTTGAAAAGAGATGACACCTATAAGGCAGGTGGCTCTTCCTTGGTAGTAAACCAATCAAAATTCCCTTACTTCATTGCATTATTAACATAGTGCTTTGAGGGAGAGCAGATCAGGGCTGCTTAGCCAGTTCCAGACAATTCCCAGAAAAGATTCCTCTCCCTGAAAGAAGCTGGGGCTTAGAGCATCCTCTCTGAGAGCCTCTTGGAACGGACTGATTCTCTGAGAGTAGCTCTCAACCACTAAGTACAACTCTACCCTAGGGCCTTGATTTTATTATTATGAAAAAAAATTGCCTTTATAAACCTGCATTTCTCCTCCCTCCCCTTTAATGAGCGGATAATTCTGGTCTGTTAGGCAGAGCTTCGAGCCAAGGGCAAAATGAAACATGTGCGTTTATGTAACTTGACACGTCTCAGCCACATTCGGGGGTTCTGCGTCACTTCAGTTGCACTCTGGGTTTTAAATAGCTTCTCCTAAGAACAGGTCACCATTGCCAGAGCCGCTGTACACATCAGGTGGGAAGAGAGGCCCTTAATTGCAGAAGATCTAAAAAGCAACTTGTCTTGGACAAAATATACAAGAATTTGAGGAGTAGAGGAGGAAGGGAAGGAGGGAGTCCTTGAAGGAAGGGGAAAGAAAGGATGGAGACTGTTCTAGGCTAGACCTCTGAATGGAGGGACCCTCCTGCTGAATTTCTAAATGTGCTGGGAGGTGGGGTTGAGGGTGAGCGTCTAGGTTGACTGGATGGAGAGAGAAATGTCCCCCACTCAACAAGCTAGCTGCTCTTATTACGTACAAGTTGTCTTCCACAATCAGAACAAATTTCAGGAAAGGAAACCCTTCTCTCTGAAGGCTCTGTCTCACTATAAATTTCACTCTGTTGGCTCTGAGGGTTTACCTCTGAACCATATGGGTTCTGGTGGGTTAGGAGGGAGATCACCATATGAGACCCCCTTGTGATGGTTAATTTTTGTGTCAACTTGACTGGGCCACAGGGAGCCTGGACATTTGGTTAAACATTATTCTGAGTGTGCGTGTGTGAGGGTGTTTCTGGATGAGATTAACATTCACATTGGTAGACTGAGTAAAGCAGATGGCCCTCCCAATGTGCTGTAGGTGGGGTGCACCCAATCAGCTGAAAGTCTAAATAGACCAAAAAGGCTGAGTAAGAGGCAACTCCTCCTGCCCAACTTGAGCTTGGACGTGGGTCTTTTCCAGCCTTTGGACTCTAACTGAAACATCAGCTCTTCTTGGGTCTGGAGCCTTCCAGCCTTGGGACTGAAACTTAATATTGTCAGCTCTCCTGGGTCTCCAGATAGCCGATGGCAATCTTGGGACTTCTCAGCCTTCATAATCACATGAGCCAAATCCTTATAATGACTATACCTACCTGTAATTCTATTGGTCCTGTTTCTCTGGAAAAGCCTGACTAACAGAATCTTGTTTAAGCTCAGAAATTTTCATCTGGATACTTTATCTGGTTAGCAAGGAGCCAGGGTGTTGGGCAAGACTGAGATGAAGGGAAATTGGCTCTCCCAATTTAGAAAGCAGTTCTGTGATGCCTAGTAAAGATGGACACGTGCTCACTCTACGACCCGCAGTTTAGGTCCTGGGTAGAACCTGCAGCCGTCCTGTATGACTGATTATCCGCTAGCCTCCTGTGGCTACTTCAACTTAATTATAATTAAATAATTTAAAATGCAATCCCTTAGTAGCTCTCATCATATTTCAAATACTCATTGGTTAAATTATGGCCAGTGGCTACCTTATCAGGAAAAAAGCACTTATTTTTACCACAGTTATTCAAGTAGATCTGATAAATGCATGCATCCCCCACCTGCCCCCCACACCTCATTAAGGGCAGTTCAGTGCCCGTCAGCATGTGTTAGCTCTAGAGAAAGCACATATTTTTATCGACCATTTCTATTGTTGTAAAAAGTTCTACTGAGCATCGCTGCCCTAAAGAAACTTTACACAAGCGCATTAGGAAGACTGTTCTGAAAGGTTCATAACTGCCTTGTTTGCAACATCAATGACCAGAAACAACTCATATGTTTGGGGGGTTTTTGTTTTTTGTTTATTTTGCAGTTTTTGGCTGGGGCTGGGTTTGAACCCGCCACCTCTGGTATATGGGGCCGGGACCTTACTCCTTTGAGCCACAGGTGCTGCCTCCAACTCGTATGTTTTTCAGCACAAGAAAGGGCATGTCTGTTATGGTCTTCTTGTTCTGTGGAATACTATACATCAGTGAAAATTGAATGGGCAACAAGAGGTATCAACGTGAATGCATCTCAAAAACAAGATTGAGCAATAGATTTGTATAACATTTATAAAACTAAAAAATATAGCATGCAAGCATTCACCCATGGATGGTAAACTATAAAGATAAAAAGCATTAATGCAAATGTGGAGTCAGGCTTACTTCTGAGGGAATAAGGAAAAGATAAGGTTAAGGGACCTACCAAAGTGTTTAAGAGTAATATGCAAATGATTACTTAACCAGGGTGAAGGTATCATTAACTGCTTTATTATTCCGTAAGATATATATATTTATGTTTTTGTGTATAGCTCACACACATTTCCCTTCCAAATTTTTTATTATAAAATATAGAGGGTACCCCCAAAATGTACACACATTTTAATAAAGGAGCAAAGTGTGTTAAAATTATAATACTCAAGTTATGTTTGATTTCTGAAATTACAAGAGATGCAAAATCCAATCTATAACAAACATTATGCTATATATTGAGTATGACAGTTTTAATATGTTTTCTTCCCTTTCTTCAAACGTGTATACATTTTTGGCACCCTCTCTATATAATAAAATTCACTATCTTAACCATTTTTAATGTTACATTATGTACAACCATCACCACCATCCCTCGGCGGCACTTTTTTCATCTTCCAAACTGAAATACCCATTAAAAAAATAACGTCCCGGCGGCGCCTGTGGCTCAATCGGCTAAGGCGCCAGCCATGTACACCTAAGGTGGCGGGTTCAAATCACCAGCCCGGGCCCACCAAACAGCAATGATGGCTGCAACCAAAAAATGTTCGGGCGTTGTGGCGGGCGCCTGTGGTCCCAGCTACTTGGGAGGCGGAGGCAGGAGACTCGCTTGAGCCCAGGAGTTGGAGGTTGCTATGAGCTGTGATAGGGGGATAGCTTGAGGCTCCGTCTCAAAAAAAAAAAAAAAAATTACCGTAGATCCAGCAATTCCACTCTCAACACACATACACAAGAACTGAAAGCAAATACATTTGTACCAATCATTACAAATAAATTTTAACAAGTAGGCAAATTGGCAAATACAGAATCCACGAATAATGAGGTTGGACTGTATTTCTACGTCTGGTTTCAAGTCTGAAATCTAGTTACCTGTTCTTAAATTTCTTCCCATTTAGACAAAATCAGCCTGATGAAGTATAATCCAAATTTCAGGACTAGTAGCTAGGTGTTAGCTAAACTAAACTAGCTGCACGGAAGCCCAGTTTCTGTTGAGGTAGCAATTTACAACTGGTTCCCTGCTGAACCCTTAGGTTAGGAACCACTGCCCCATCTCTATTCATTTCCTCTCTCATATCCTCTGGAAAAACTTCACTGAACATTTGGAAATGTTGACAGTATGTCTGTACTTCAAGAATGAGTATAGCTGGACATTTTTCAAATACAAGAACAAAACCAGCAAAAATGAGGCCATGTATGTTTGGTACCCCAGGCTACGGGGGAAGAGGAGGAGAAGGAAGAATAATGTGATCCTTCGGGGACTCAAAGGTAAACTCCTGTGCATAAGCGGACTTTGGCTCGAATAGGAGGTTTTGAAGTCCCTCCTATCTGCAGGATCACTCTAAAAAATAAGTGCTAATGCGTAAGTTGCTTGTTTTTCAAACATTCAGTCCAACAGTCAGCAAGACCAGGTATTAGGACCACATCTCCAGGATTTGTTTACTTCTGAAAGTCCTGATGCCTGTGACCTGGCACTTGAGAACAGATTGTAACAGAGAAACTACAGCTGAATTACTCAGAAGGTTTCTGCCCAGGGGCAGTAACTGGGCTGCTTGCTGGATCCGGCCAGGTGGAATTAGGTTTCTATCAGGATGGCTTTTGTGTTGCAGACAGACCCAACCCAGTCACTCTGAGCTATGTCTCCTCACTCATTCTCAACAGTGTCCGGCAGAAGAAGCAGTGGCACCAGTTTTGGTGGCTCTCAGTGGACAGTGGGACCTGAATAGTGATACTCCTCTTTTTTCTCCTCTAAGGCCCCCAACCTGACAGCAGGGAACAGCAGGAATGATCTGGACTTGAGGCCAGGAGACCCATATCCCAGCCTTTGCTGGATAGGAAATTCTATTGTGAGGTTGAAAAAATGACCTCCTTCCCTTTCTCCTTGACTTTGGTACAACAGCAGGCAGAGAACAGAAGTGCTGCTCCTCCACCTCCCATCTGCCCAGCCTCTTACCCAACAGAGCGTCTGGGAATGTGCAGAAAATCGACTTAAAGCTGACACTCTGCGATATCTCCATAACCCTGTGAGAACGACCCACATCACCAAGTCCCAAAGCTGCAGGTGCCGGCAGGGGTGTGGAGAGAGGGGAACTCTTACACGCTGTTGATGGGATTGCTAACTAATACAGCCCTTTTGGAAGAAGTATGGAGAATCCTCAAAGAGCTAAGAGTAGACCTTCCATTTGATCCTGCAATCCCATTACTAGGTATCTACCCAGAGGAAAAAGAATCATTTTAGCATAAGAACAGTCACACTCAAATGTTTATAGCAGCTCAATTCACAATCTCAAAGATGTGCAAACAACCCAGGTGCCCATCAACTCATTAATGAAGTGTGGTATATGTATAGCATGGAGTACTCTTCAACCATACAAAGATGGAGGTCTTACATCTTCTGTATTTACCTGGATGGATTTGGAGAAATTCTCCTAAGTATCAAGAATGGAAAACCAAGCATCCCATGTATCTTAATACTATGTTGAAACTAGTAGATTAACAACTATGGGCCACATGAGAGAAAAACCCAACGAAATTCAAGAAGGAGTGAAGAGTGTTGAGTAAGTTCCCACCTAACCAGTACCATGCAGACCTGGGAGAAGACTCAATGGTAACTCACACTCCGCCTTACAAACACCAACAACATCACCTAACCACATGTATCCTTATAATGAACTGAAATAGAAAAAAAATTTTTTTAAAGCTGTACAGTTGGAGCTATCAGGGTGGAAACTATAGGACTTGGCACATGGAAGCATCTTCACAGACGCCTCACCCACAGGAGCCAGACTCGGAAGTCAATGCTCCCCACCATCACCCCCAGATCATACAATTTTCTACTATTTTTCTTCACAGAAAATATTTTAGCCACACTATGAGCT